>JAODAL010031416.1:0-48491 GCA_025379985.1 Phyllomedusa bahiana
TCCCCCCTCCCAAAGGGTAATTGATAGTCTTCCTCTCCATAGGGTATATAGTGATAGTCTTCCTCTCCATAGGGTATATAGTGATAGTCTTCCTCTCCATAGGGTATATAGTGATTGTGTTCCCCTCCATCCATGACCTTCGTGAGCTTCCTGTGCAGTTGTATATTGATAGGACTTTTCTCCGTCCAAGAGAAGATTCTTAAAACCTTTCTGTGGAATTTTCTAGAACATATTTGGATGTTAAAAGCTGCGATGTCTTTGCCGAGCGCCATAAATGTGGAAGGTTTCATCTGCTGGAAATGATTGATATAATTTGATGAGTGTCAGACGTCGGGATGTTTAAGGCTCCTCATCCATCTCTCACGTCAGTGACTGCAGGAGCTTCACTCAAATTTATGTTCTTCAAAGATCAAATGTAACGACAGAACTTTATGTATATATAACTGACAGCCCCCCTCCCCATACTGACCATTGTCACCGGACGCCTCCTCATATGCCCCCTATATAGATTGTATATACATTGTCTCCTCATGTGCCCCCAATATACATTGTATATACATTGTCTCCTCATGTGCCCCCTATATACATTGTATATACATTGTCTCCTCATCTGCCCCTATATACATTGTATATACAGTGTCTCCTCATGTGCCCCTATATACATTGTATATACATTGTCTCCTCATGTGCCCCCTATATACATTGTATATGCATTGTCTCCTCATGTGTCCCTATATACATTGTATATACATTGTCTCCTCATGTGCCCCTATATACATTGTAATATACAATTGTCTCCTCATGTGCCCCCTATATACATGGTATATACATTGTCTCCTCATCTGCCCCCTATATACATTGTATATACATTGTCTCCTCATCTGCCCCCTATATACATTGTATCTACATTGTCTCCTCATCTGCCCCTATATACATTGTGTATACAGTGTCTCCTCATGTGCCCCCTATATACATTGTATATACACTGTCTCCGCCTCTGCCCCCTCTATCCATTGTATATACATTGTCTCCTCATGTGCCCCTATATACATTGTATATACATTGTCTCCTCATCTGCCCCCTATATACATTGTATATACATTGTCTCCTCATGCGCCCCCTATATACATTGTATATACAGTGTCTCCTCATGCGCCCCCTATATACATTGTATATACATTGTCTCCTCATGTGCCCCCTATATACAGTGTATATACATTGTCTCCTCATCTGCCCCTATATACATTGTATATACATTGTCTCCTCATCTGCCCCCTATATACATTGTATATACATTGTCTCCTCATGTGCCCCCTATATACATTGTATATACAGTGTCTCCTCATGTCCCCTCTATATCCGTTGGGTGGGGGGGGGGTCTGTTCTGCATATATGTACATAGCTATATAGGGCACAGCAGTCACCCCCAGGCCGGGACTCCCAGGGACCCACAGGATCCTCTGTAACCTGAGGAGACACCAGTACAATGAGGGCAGGTGAGCGGTGAATGGGGAACAGGTGAACAGACTGGTTCCTGACTGATACATTGTAGGGAACACAGGAGGAGAAGAGCCGGGCACTGACCATTGCCCATGGAAGGAGCTGGAGGGCGCCCCCTGTGAGGGCAAATCAATAACGTGATCATTGCAGGTGGCAGGACACAACTACTGGAGAGCACGGCACTTCTCCTCCTCTCTTTTCACCACTCCACTCCTTTCTTCTCCTCTCTTCACTCCTCTCTTCTTCTCTATATGTTCCTCTTCTCCCCTCTCTCTTCTCCTCTCCTCTCATCCTCTTCTCTCTCTCTTCTCCTCTCCTCTCATCTCTCTTCTCTCTCTCTTCTCTATATTTTCCTCTTCTCTCCTCTCTCTTCTCCTCTCCTCTCATCTCTCTCTCTCTCTCTCTTCTCCTTCCTCTCATCTCTCTTCTCTCTCTCTTCTCTTATTTCCTCTTCTCTCCTCTCTCTTCTCCTCTCCTCTTCCTTCCTTCCCTCTCTCTTCTCCTCTCCTCTCACTCTCTCTCTCTCTCTTCTCCCTCTCCTCTCATCTCTCTTCTCTCTCTCTCTCCTCTCCTCTCATCTCTCTCTCTCTCTCTTCTCCACTCCTCTCTTTTTTTTCTGCTCTCTTCTCCTCTTCTCTCTGCTCTCTTCTCTCCTGCCCTCTTTCTCTCTCCTCTCTCTCCCTCTCCTACCATGCTCTTTTCTCCTATCTCTTCTCCACTCCTCTCATCTCTTCTTGTCTCTTTTCTCCTCTACTTTCCTCTCTCTTGTCCTTTGTCTGCTCCTCTATTCTAATCTCCTCTATTCTCCTCTCCTCTATTCTCCTCTCTTCTTCTTCTCTTCCCTCTCTTCTCCTTTCTCTTCTCTATCCTCTCTCTCCTCTCCTGTCTTCTCCTCTCTCTCTCATTTTTCTTTTCTCATCTCCACTCCCCACTTCTCCTCTCCTTTCTCTTCTCCTCTCCCTTTTGTCTTTTTCTTTCTTCTCCCTTCCTCTTATCTTTTACTCTTCTCTCTTCTCTTTTCCTCCCTTTTTTCCTCTCTTCTCCTTTCCTCTCCTGTTATCTTTTTTCTCCTCTGCTTTCTTTCCTCTTCTGTCCTATTGTGTCCTCTCTTGTTCTCTCTTCTGCTCTTCTCTCCAGTTTTCCATTTTCCTCTCCTATCCTGTTCTTTCCTCTATTCTCTCCTATTTTCGTGTATTTATCCTCTCTTCTCCCTTCCTCTTCTTTTCTAATTTCCTCAGCTCTTCTCCTATCTTTCCTCTCTTGTTCTCTCTCTTGTCTCCTCTCTTCTCCTTTCCTCTTCTCTTCTATTTTCCTTTTCTCTTTTCCTTTTCTCTTTTCCTTTCCTCTTCTCTTTGCCTCTCCTCTCTTCCCTTCTCCTTACATTCTGACTCTTCTCTTTTCCTTTCCTCTTCTCCTCTCTTCTCCTTTTCTCCACTGTCCTCTTCTGATCTATTTTCTTCTTTCTTTCCTGTTAACTCTCTTTTCTCCTCTCTTCTGCTCTTCTCTTTTCCTCTTTTATCTTCCCTTGTCTTTCTTAGCTTTTCCATTCCTTTTCTACTCTCCTTTCTTTCCTTCTCCTTTCCTCCTGTCCTCTCTTTTTTCCTCTTTTCTGCTCTCTTCCTCTCCTCTTGTGTTTTTTCCTTTCCTTTTCTCTCCTCCCTTCTACTTTCCTCTTCTAGTTTCTTCTCTTTTCCTTTCTTTTTCTTTCCCTTCTCCGTTCCTTGTCTCTCTTCTCTTTTCCTGTCCTCTTCTCCTCTTCTTTTCTTGTCTCTACTCTCCTCCCTTCTACTCTCTTTTCCTCTCCTCCCTTCTCTTTTCCTTTACTCTCTTCTCCTCTCTCCTCTTTTCCTTTCCTCTCCTCTTCTCCTCTCCTCCCTTCTTTTCCTAGTATCTGCTCTCTCCATTTCTTTTCCTCCTCTGCTTACTTCTTCTTTCCTGGTCTCTCTTTTCTTTTCCTTTCCACATCTCTTCTGCTCTCTTCTCTTTTATTTTGCTCTCCTCTCTTCTCTTTTCTCCCTCTGACCTCTCCTCCTTTCACCCTTTCTCTACTCTCTTCCCCTCTTCTCTCCTCTTTTCTTCCCTTTCTCCCCTCGGTTGATGTTACCAGTGTTTGCATTTGGTAGAAAGTTGCAGAATAAGCGGAGAGGCCGACAGAAGCCTGAAATATCCTCTCCTCTCCTCTTCTCCTCTCTTCTCTTTTCCTTTCCTCTTCTCCTCTCCTCTCTTCCTTCTCCTTTACTCATCTCTTCTCTTTTCTTTCCCTCTCCACTTCTCTTCTCTTCCATTCTCTTCTCCTTTCCTCCGCTTTCCTCTCCACTTTTCCCCTCCTGACTGTCAGTCCCAGTCCTGGCTTCTAAATTCATCCTACCCCATGGGCCAAAACCCTTTTCCCTCAGCCAAGGGGGAATTCTCCTGGCTTGCTGGGGGGTTCTTGACCAGTCCCCTTGGGAAACCCAGGGCTGCCACATCACTATACACCAAATCAATTGGGGCCCCCACCCATTACTAGCCCCTATTTTTTAAAACCCGGGGCCCCTTTTTCATTGGGGCCCCGACGGGAGCACTGCCCTTTTGGCACCCCCGGCCTTGGGCAATACTGCACACCGGGTACCCACCACCTGCCCCTTTGTATCCCTCCCAGCCCCCTGGGATCACTTTCCCCTGAAATTCTTGGAAACATTGCAGAATAACGGAGGGCCGCCCACCCCCCCTGAAAATCCTTTTCCTCTCCTTTTTATTCCCTTTTTTCCGCCCCTTCTCTTTTTCTCTTCCCCCCTTCCTTCCCTTTTCCCTTTCTCTTCCTTTTTCCTTTTCTCCTTTTTTCTTCTTTCCCTTTTTTCCTCCTTTTCCCTTTTCCCTCTCTCACTCTCCCCCCTTTCTCTCCTCTTTTTTCCTCCCCTTCCCTTTTTTCCCCCTCTCTTTCCTCCTCTCTTCCCCTTTTCCTAAAAACCCTCTTTCTTCTCCTTTCTTTCCTTTTTCCCTTTTCCCCCCCTTTTCCCTTTTTTTCATTTCTTTTTTCCCTGCGGAGTCTCCTTTCATTGTCTCTCTTTTCTTTCCCCTCCACCCTCCCCCATTTCCCTTTTCCCCCCTTTTTTCCTTCCCCACTTTTCCCCTTACTTTTTTCCCAGTCCTGGGCTTCTACAATGTCTATCCTAATCCCATGGTGCCAGAAACCCTTCCCTCAGCCACAGTGGGGCGATGTCTCCTGGCTAGTGCTGAAGGTGCTTGACCAGTCGCCTATGGGAACCAGGGCTGCCATCAGTCATCTATACAGCCAAATCAATTGGGGCCCCCACCCATTACTAGTCCCTATTTTTTAACATATCACTGGGCCCCTTTTTCACTAGGGCCCCTGACAGGAGCACTGCCCTATTGGCACCCCTGGCCTGGTGGGCATATACTGCACAGCCCAGGTACCCACCACCTGCCCCATTGTATCCCTCCCAGTCCCGTCGGATACACTCTTCCCTGTAAACTTGCGTTTGCTGGAAACAGTTGCAGAATAAGCGGAGAGGCCGTCAGCCGCCTGAAACATCCTTTCCTCTCTTTTCCTTCACCCTCTTCTCTCTTTTCATCTTCTCCTCCTTTCCTTCTCCTTTCCTCATCTCTTCTCTTTACATTTCTTTTTCTCCTCTGCTCATGTCTTCTTTCCTTGTCTCTCTTTTCTTTTCCTCTCCTCTCTTCCCTTCTCTTCTCATTTCCTCCTCTCCTCTTTTCCCCTCTTCTCTCTTCTCCTTTTCTCTCCTCTTTCCTCTGCCCCTCTTCTTCTCCTCCTTCAGCACAGACCATGGCTTGGGAGTCAGTTCTCATCAGTCATCTATTAGCCGTTTTAGGGCCCCTATCGTCCCCACCCATTACTAGTCCCTATTTTATAACATATCACTAGGCCCTTTTTGGATTAGGGCCCCTGACAGGAGCACTGCCCTATTACCACCCATGGCCTCGTGGGCATATACTGCACAGCCCAGGTAGCCACCACCTGCCCCATTGTATCCCTCCCAGTCCCGTCGGATTCACTGTTCCCTGTCATCTTGGAAACAGTTGCAGAATAAGCGGAGAGGCCGTCAGCCGCCTGAAACGTCGGTGTCTCTTGCCGCGATCTGGATACAATGTATTTAATACCTTTTGTTCCTTCAAAGCCCTATTAGTCTTTTTCCTCAGCGCCGTATCTGGCGGCATTGTGCGATTCCGCTACTCTGTGATTATATTGACGAACAGAATGACACACTCTCCGCTCTATTAGTCCAGCTCTTCTCTCTCGCAGAGAGCGGCGACTGCAAATGTCACTTCTCACTCACGGCCCCGTCATGATTACAGGGGGCAGCGAGCGAGAGAGAGAGCGAAAGAAAAAAAAAAAAAAAAAGCAGCGCCCACCCCTCCATCTTGCTTTACCCCGAGCCTTATGATTTATGCAGGGTTTAAATTATTGTTTGTGTTAAATTGTTTCTACGAATGCTATTCAGGAATGTGAAGTTGTCAGATTAACTGCTGGCCCGCTTCATTAGGTGAGCATAATTTTATATTCCCTCTTGGAAATCTAAATAGCAGCGATTTCCTACCCAAACAGGCCAGAAAACAAAGACCCCATTCACAGTGAGTGGGCAATTCTGTATCATGCTTTGTATTGTGAAACAACCTTGTTACTAAGAGGAGGAGGAGAAGAAGAAAAAAAAAAAAGAAAAAAAACACCCGACCCTACAAGAAAGGAATTTCTGTCTGGATATTCGCCGCGCACAACACTCAAGTCTTTTATTATTAATTACCCAATGTTGATTCTTCAAATTACTAAGTTTTCGCTGAAAGACGGCGCTTTATTAATTTCCATTTACATATTCGCCGGCAGCTGAACGGTAATTGAGTCTTTTTTTTTTTTTTCCCCGAATTTGCATATAAAATTGTAATCAAAAGAAATGCAAAGCTGTGTTACTTAACAGGCTATTATCACACCACTGTCTCCTGTCTTGAGTCTAATAATCCACCGGCAATCAAGTGTCATACGAGGCCTATCAAGCCGGGCGCGTTCTTTAATCATGTTTCCGCTGAATGCCGCGTAATTGTTTGATTTCTCAATAAAAGTCGACTTCGTTCTTTCTCTTTTTTTTTCGCGCACCCGACGTTATCAATATTTTTGTTTGTTTTGAAAGCTTTTGATGGGAGAATAAATCGTATTAAATGGGAATTAGGGCTCTTTTTTTTTTTTCCCGGGATCTGTATGAGGATCGGCCGCGATTCGACGCCAACGGCTTCCAGGCATTTTGTAAGATTTATATTCATTGGTCGCTCACAATGGATACAAAGTGAGAAAGAACATTCATATCTACATCATTGTTCACTGATGGAACATTTATTAAGTCGGGGGCCCCCCATCTCTTCACCGCTGTTTTTGGGGGGGTCCTTGGTAAAACCCGGGGAAACCCTTAATTTTAAGGACTGGATTTAAGTCATTTGTCAGGGTCAACCAGGTTTATGCATGACATCATTCATTACTAGTACTTGGGGCCCCGGATCTCTTGACACATTCAGCTGTATTGGGAGCTCCTTGGATGCCCAAGATATCTTCTGAGGTTTCCAACACTATAAGTTGGAGTAGGACTGGATGTTAATTGTCATTTGTCAGGAACAGGCAGGTTATGCATGACATCATTCATTGCTAGTGCTTGGGGCCCCAGATCTCTTGACACATTCAGCTGTATTGGGGGCTCATTGGATGCTACAGATATCTTGTGAGGTTTCCAACAACATTTATTAGTTGTCATTTGTCATGGTCAGGCAGGTTAGGTACCACATCATCCATTGCTAGCACTAGGAGCCCTGGATCTCTTTACGCATTCCCGTTGTATTGGAAACCCCCCTTGGGTACCCTATTTAAAAAGAGTAGGACTGGAGGATATTAGTTGTCATTTGTCAGGGTCAACCAGGTTATGCATGAAATTATTCATTGCTAGTACTTGGGGCCCCGGATCTTTTGACACATTCAGCTGTATTTGGAGCTCCTTGGATGCCCAATATATCTTCTGAGGTTTTCAACACTATAATTTGGAGTAGGACTGGATGTTATTAATTGTCATTTGTCAGGGTCAACCAGGTTATGCACGACATCATTCATTACTAGTACTTGGGGCCCTGGATCTCTTGACACATTCAGCTGTATTGGGGGCTCATTGGATGCTACAGATATCTTGTGAGGTTTCCAACAACATTTATTAGTTGTCATTTGTCAGGGTCAGGCAGGTTATGTACCACATCATCCATTGCTAGCACTAGGGGCCCTGGATCTCTTGACGCATTCAGTTGTATTGGGACCTCCTTGGATACCCTATAAATTGGAGTAGGACTGGAGGATATTAGTTGTCATTTGTCAGGGTCAACCAGGTTTATGCATGACATCATTCATTGCTAGTACTTGGGGCCCCGGATCTCTTGACACATTCAGCTGTATTGGGAGCTCCTTGGATGCCCAAGATATCTTCTGAGGTTTTCAACACTATAAGTTGGAGTAGGACTGGATGTTATTAATTGTCATTTGTCAGGGTCAACCAGGTTATGCACGACATCATTCATTACTAGTACTTGGGGCCCCGGATCTCTTGACACATTCAGCTGTATTGGGAGCTCCTTGGATGCCACAGATATCTTGTGAGGTTTATTAGTTGTCATTTGTCAGGGTCAGGCAGGTTATGTACCACATCATCCATTGCTAGCACTAGTGGCCCTGGATATCTTGATGCATTCAGCTGTATTGGGAGCTCCTTGGATGCCACAGATATCTTGTGAGGATTATTAGTTGTCATTTGTCAGGGTCAGGCAGGTTATGTACCACATCATCCATTGCTAGCACTAGTGGCCCTGGATATCTTGATGCATTCAGCTGTATTGGGAGCTCCTTGGATGCCACAGATATATTGTGAGGTTTCCAACACCATGTATTAGTTGTCATTTGTCATGGTCAGGTAGGTTATGTACCACATCATCCATTGCTAGCACTAGTGGCCCTGGATATCTTGATGCATTCAGCTGTATTGGGAGCTCCTTGGATGCCACAGATATCTTGTGAGGTTTCCAACACCATTTATTAGTTGTCATTTGTCAGGGTCAGGTAGGTTATGTACCACATCATCCATTGCTAGCACTAGGGGCCCTGGATATCTTGACACATTCAACTGTATTTGGAGCTCCTTGGATGCCCTAGATATCATCTGTGGTTTCCAACACTATTTATTAGAGTAGGACTTGGGATATTGGTTGTTACTTGTCAGGGTCAAGCAAGTTCTGTGTGAAATTATCCATTGCTAGAACTAGGGGCCCTTGATATCTTGACACATTCAGCTGTATTTAGAGCTCCTTGGATACCCTATAAATTGGAGTATGACTGGAGGATATTAGTTGTCATTTGTCAGGGTCAGCCAGGTTATGCATGAAGTCATTCATTTCGAGCACTTGGGACCCCTTATATCTTGACACATTCAGCTGTATTTGGATGCTCTTTGGAAGCCCAATATATCTTCTGAGGTTTCCAACACAATAAATTTTAGTAGGACTGGAGGCTATTAGTTATCATTTGTCAGAGTCAGGTAGGTTATGAATCACATCATCCATTGCTAGCACTAGAGGCCCTGGATATCTTGACCCATTCAGCTGTATTAGGAGCTCCTTGGATGCCCCAGATATCTTCTGAGGTTTCCAACACTATTTATTGGAGTAGAACTGGATGTTATTGTCATTTCTCAGGGTCAACTAGGTTATGTGTGATATCATCCATTGCTAACATTTGGGCCCAAGATCTCTTGACAAATTCAGCTGTATTTGGAGCTCCTTGGATGCCCCAGATATCTTCTGAGGTTTCCAACACTATTTATCGGAGTAGGACTAGACATTATTAATTGTCATTTGTCAAGGTCAATCAGTTTATGTATGCAATTATCTATTGCTAGCAGTTGGGGCCCCAGAACTCTTGACACATTCAGCTGTTTTGGGAGTTCTTGGGATGGCTCAGATATCTTTTGAGGTTTCCAACACCATTTATTGGAGTAGGACTGGAGGATATCAGTTGTCATTTGTCAGGGTCAGCTAGATTATATATATGAAGTTGTCCATTGCTAGCACTTGGGCCCCGGATCGCTTGACACATTCAGTTGTATTGGGAGCTCCTTGTATGCCCCATATATTTTTTGAGGTATTCAACACTATTTATTGGAGTAGAACTAGATGTTATTAATTGTCATTTGTCAGGGTCAATCAGTTTACGTATGCAATTATCTATTGCTAGCACTTGGGGCACCAGAGCTCTTGACATAATCAGCTGTTTTGGGAGTTCCTTGAATGCTCCAGACATCTTGTGAGGTTTCCAAGATCATTTATTAGAATAGGACTGAAGGATATTAGTTGTCATTTGTCATGGTCAGCCAAGTTATATATCACATCATCCATTGCTAGCACTAGGGGCCCTGGATATCTTGATACATTCAGCTGTATTGGGAGCTCCTTGGATGCCCTAGATATCTTCTGTGATTTCCAACACTATTTACTAGAGTAGGACTGGGGGATATTAGTTGTCACTTGTCAGGATCAGACAAGTTCTGTGTAAAATTATCCATTGCTAGCACTAGGGACCCCAAATCTCTTGAGACATTCAGCTGTACTGGGAGTTCCTTGGATGCCCCAGATATCTTCTGAGGTTTCCAACATTGTTTATTGGCATAGGACTGGATGTTATTAATTGTCATTTGTCAGGGTCAGACAGCTTATGTATGAAATCATCCAGTGCTAGCGCTTAGGGCACTGGATCTCCTGGGACAAGCAATTAGTGCATTTAGCTGTATTAAGGGCTGGTGCTTTTTGAATGCCCTACATATCTTCTGAGGTTTCCAACACCATTTATTGGACGAGAACTGGATGTTATCAGTTGTCATTTGTAGGGGCCATCCAGGTTAGGTATGAAGTCATCCAATGCTAGCACTAAGGACATTGGATCTACTGGGACCAGAAATTAGTGCATTGAGTTGTCTTAGGAGCTCCTTGGGTGCCCCAGATAGGACTAGAACTGGAGGTTATTGTCATGTTTCAGGGTCAGCCTGGTTATGTATGAAGTTATCCATTACTAGCACTGTGGGCTTTGGATCTCCTGGATCTCATTCAGTTGAATTGGAATCTCCTGGGATGCCCCAGATTTCTGAGGTTTCCAACACCATATATTAGAGTAAGATTAGACATTGAAAACTGTCATTTGTCAGGATCAGCTAGATTATGTGTGAAGTCATCCATTGTATAGCTGTCAAATTCAGTTGTATTGAGGGCTGGTGCTCCTTGGATGACCCAGATATCTCCTGAGGTTTCCAACACCATTTACTGGAGTAGGACTGGATGTTATTTTCTGTCATTTGTCAGGGGAAGCCAGGTTATGTTTGAAGTCATCAATTGCCAACATTAAGGGCCCCAGATCTCCTAGCAATTGGCACATTTAGTTGAATTGGGAGTTCCTTGGATGCCCAGATATCTTCTGAGTTTTCCAACACTATTTATTGAAGAAGGAATGGATGCCATTTTTGTGATTTGTCAGGGTCAGCCAGGTTATGTATGAAATCAGCTATTGCTAGCGCTTGGGGCCCCCGATCTCCTAGTACCAGCAATCGGCACATTCAGTTGTAATGAGAGCTCTTTGGATTCCCCAGATATCTTCGGAGGTTTCAAACACAAGCACATTTATTAGAATAGGACTCTAGGTTATTATTTGACATTTGTCAGGTTCAGCCAAAAATGATAACAAACTTGTAACAGTGGGGAGTGACAAATGATGACTAAAAAGTTAGCTTTCATTATACATTGTATGACGGAGTCCTGGATCTCCCTGCACCAACAATTGGCACATTCAGTTATATTGCAAGTCACTTAGCTGCCCCATATTATCTTCTTAGTTATTGGAATAGGATGTTATTAATTGTCATTTATCAGGGTCTATGGATGATGACCGATGAGTGAGCTACCATTGTCCATTGCATGAAGTCATCCATTACTTGGAATAGTGGTCCTAAATCTCCTGGTATTATCAATTGGCACACTCAGTTGTATTGGGGGGGCTTCTTGTTTTTCCCAGTTACCTACTGAGGTTTCCAACACTATTTATTGTAGTAAGACTAGATGTTATTCGCCATCGTTTGTCAGGGTCAGTCAGGTTATGTCACAAACAAGATAAATAACTCGTTTTCTACAGTGGTAAATGGTAACTGACAAATGATGACTGACGAGTGAGCTATCCATCCCTCAGGAGCATGCATGTTCAGTTCAGCAGGTGACTGGCTGAGCTGACAAATGATGACTCAGGAGTGAGCTGTCACTGTCCATTGTATAAAGCTTTCCATTACAGGAATTAAGGGCCCTAGGTCCAAATCCGAATTTGTATTGGTAAATTTGTGTCTGATGCTTTTTGGATGCCACAGATATCTTCTGATGTTTCCGACACTATTGAAGTAAGACTGGAAGTTATTATTTGTCACTTGTCAGAGTCAGCCATGTCCCAGACAAGGTAAATGAATCTTACTGCAAAACTATTCTATGTTAAGTGACAAATAATGACTTAGTGAGCCATCTGCCCCCTGAAACATGACTGTTCAGCTCAGAAGAGGACTGACTAGAGTGACAAATGATTAGTGAGTGACCTGTCATTGTCCGTTGTATGAAATTGCCCACTACTAGTACTAGGGGCCATGGATCCCCTGGTGCCAGCAATTGCCACAATTCAGTCTGGTGCTTCTTGGATGCCCCAGATATCTTCTGAGGTTTCCAACACTGATTATTAGAGAAGGAGGGGACGTTATCAATTGTCATTTGTCAGAGTCAGACGTCTTATGTCACAAATAAGGTATCTAACTCTTATAGTTGCATGGTGAGTGGCAAATGATGACTGATGGGTGAGCTATCCATCCCCAGGAACATACATGTTCAACTCAGCAGGGAACAGACTAGAGTGACAAATGATGACTATAGAGTGAGCTGTCATTGTCCAATGTATGAAGTCATCCATTATTAGCACTAGGTCCCCTAGATCTCCCGGCACCAGCAACTGACACCTGCATTCAGTGCTTCTTGATTGTCCCAGATACATTTTGATGTATCCAGTACCATTTTTCTCCAATAGTGAAGTAGTTATTGATTGTCATTTGTCATAGTCAGAATTATTATCTCACAAACAAGGTAAGTAACTCTTTCAGTAACACTGTTAAGTGGTAAGTGACAAATCATGACTGATGAGGGAGCTATCCAACCCTACAGAACGTGCATGTTCAGCTCAGCAGAGGACTGACTGCAAAGACAAATGATGACTATTGAGTGAGCTGTCATTGTCCAGTGTATGTAGCCATCCATTATTTGCATTAGGTGCCCCAGATCTCCTGGCTTCAGCAATTGACACCTGCAGTCAGTTGTATTGTTGTCCCATGCTCCTTGGTGGTCCCAATTAGCTTCTGACGTTTTCATTTGTCTCATATTGAAGTAGGAGAGGACGTTATTAATTGGCATTTGTCATAGTCAGCAATGTTATGTCACAACTAAAGTAAGTAACTCTTATTGTAACACTGTTAAGTGGTAAGTGACAAATGATGACTGATTTGTGAGCTATCCAACCCCAGTGAACGTGCATGTTCAGCTCAGCAGAAGACTGGCTAGATCAGATATGATTAGATTGTCAGCAGGTCCTGACAAATGACCAGAATCTGCAAAATGAAAATGGTCTATGACAGCTTCAGAGATTAATAGTGACATAAAGAACATACAGTGAGACATCGTACAAGCTGCTAATCTGAGTGATAAATGATGAGTGATGTCTGACAGAAAGGACATGATAAATGATGAGTGACAGAAAGGACATGATAAATGATGAGTGATATGTGACAGGAAGGACATGATAAATGATGAGTGACATGTGACAGGAAGGACATGATAAATGATGAGTGACATGTGACAGGAAGGACATGATAAATGATGAGTGATATGTGACAGGAAGGACATGATAAATGATGAGTGATATGTGACAGGAAGGACATGATAATTGATGAGTGATATGTGACAGGAAGGAAATGATAAATGATGAGTAACATGTGACAGGAAGGACATGATAAATGATGAGTGACATGTGACAGGAAGGACATGATAAATAATGAGTGATATGTGACAGGAAGGACATGATAAATGATGAGTGACATGTGACAAGAAGGACATGATAAATGATGAGTGATATGTGACAGGAAGGAAATGATAAATGATGAGATGTAAATGATAAGAGATCAACAACAGTTTATAACTGAGGGGAGATAAAAAAAATAAAAAAAAGATGAACAAATAATGAAATATGATAAAGAAGGACAAGCAATAGATAAGGACTAAAACTGGTGAAATGATGGGGGTTATGATGAGTGATACGTGAGGCACATGCAATGATCAATGATATCAGAAGTGATAAATGATGGGAGAAAAATTATGCAAGATACATGAGACATAAAAAAATCTGAATTATAACAGGGTGATAAATGATAAGGGATTCATGAACATTCAGTGATAAATGTGTGACCTATGATGAGAAATAATAGCTAAATGTTGAGTGATAAATGATTGTTGATAATTGATGGATGACATATGAGAAGTTATAAGTGATGGGTGACATGATAAGGAATAAGTGAAGGGTGATAAAAGATGGGTGACATATGATGAGAAATAAATGATAGGTGATAATTGATGGTTGACATGTTGAGTTATAAATGTTGGGTGACATATGATAGGTGATATATGTCGATAGGTAAAAGTTCGGTAACAAATGATGGGTGACGTATGACGGGTGATAAATGATGGGTGATAAATGACGATGGGTAAAGGTTTTGTAATAAATGATGGGTGATAAATGATGGGTGATAAATGATGGGTGATATAAGAAGGGTGATAAATGAGGGGTGACATATGATGGGTGATAAATGATGGGTGACATATGAAGGATGATAAATGAGGGGTGACATACTGTGTGATGGGTGATAAATGATGGGTGACATATGATGGGTGATAAATGACGATAGGTAAAGGTTTTGTAATACATTATGGGTGATAAATGATGGATGATAAATAATGGGTGACATATGATGAAAGGTAAATGATGATGAGTAAATATTTAGTAATAAATGACAGGTGATAAATAATGGGTGACATATGAAGGATGATAAATGACAATGGGTAAAGGTTTTGTAATAAATGATGGGTGATAAATGATGGGTGACATCTGATGGGTGATAACTGATGGGTGATAAATGATGAGTGACATAATGAGGGATGAATGATGTTGGTTAGATATTTAGTAATAATAATAAGTGACATGACGGGTGATAAATGATAGGTGACATATGATGGGTATTAAGTGATAAATAACATATGATGAGGGATGAATGATGATGGGTAGATATTTATTAAGAAATGATGAGTGACATACAATGAGGAATGAGTGATGAAGGGTAGATTTAGAAATAAATAAGTGACATACGACAGTGATAAATGATGAGTGACATGACGGATGATAAATGTTGGGTGACAAAGAATGGGTGATAATTGATGAATGACAAATGATGAGGGCTGGATGATGATGGGTAGATATTTAGTAAGAAATGATGAGTGACAAATGATGGGTGATAAATGATAGGTGACATATGATAGGTGATAATTGATGAATGACTTATGATGAGGGATGAATGATGATGGGAAGATATTTAGTAAGAAAGGATGAGTGACAAATGATGGGTGATAAATGATAGGTGACATATGATAGGTGATAATTGATGAATGACTTATGATGAGGGATGAATGATGATGGGAAGATATTTAGTAAGAAAGGATGAGTGACATATGATGGGTGATAAATGATGATGGGTAAATGGTAATAAATGACGGGTGATAAATGATGGGGGACATATTGTGGGTGATAATTGATGAAAGATAAGACTTTAACACAATAAGATACACAATTCCTGATAAATGATGTTCCTAAGTTTCATGTATGATGTTGGTGCAGATACAACGATGTGCCGTCCTCCGTGTGATCGGCGCACCCTGATGCTGTCACCCATCAGTTCTTCTCCCCCGTTTCTCTTTTTTTTGGGTCTCTTAGACCCCCCCCCCCCCCTCCGGCCGCAGCTTTCCTGCCAGCCTGACGTGAGTGACACTCGGATATCATTTTAATGGAGGGCTATTGATTATTATCAGTGCGACTCTGCGGCGTGCGATGGGGCTGGTAATGCTAATCATTAGTCGTCTTACTCCGATCGATAGGACTCCATGAATTCAGAGAGCGCCAAAGTGTATTTAAGGAACGGAGAGTGAAATAATTAAGGCCCCGCCGGCCGCCGGGGAGGCCGCAACGTGTTAATGGTCTCCAGTCGCTTTGGGACGATTCCAATCCCGGAAAATGAGCGTCCTGCTCGGAGCAAAGCGATCGGGGAAGGATTCATTGCGAGTGTGAAATGTTCTCAGCTGGACGTGGGAAACACTGCTACACTGTGACGACATCTGAGCTCTTCATTGTGTCTCCATTTACTGTAATGCACAGAGCACAGGGGGGCAGGGCTGAGCATGCAGCCTCCTGGCATTGATGGATCTGCCACATATGGAGGAGTCTATTCAGAGGCTCCCGTGGGGCTCATCACCTCCAGACAGATTGCTTCTTCCTGACACCATGGAAGTGTCGACATTCCAAAAATGTGCACAATTCTGCGGAGACCGATGCGGAGGAGACAGCTCCAACCCGAAGACGCAAATGGTGCGCAAAAAGTGCAAGACGGCGCCCAGTGTCGTCCTCCACCATGACACTGCGGCGGTACAGAGCATGGGGCATCATGGGAGATGTACTGCTGACCATCCAATGTAGACTAGTGCAAGACATGATGTAACAGCAGAATAGTGACTGCAGCTCTGAATGTGAGAGGAGAAGAGAGCATGATGTAATAGCAGAATTAGCAATCAGCAGCTCTCGGTGTGGCTAGAGTATAAGACATGATGTAACAGCAGAATAGTGACTGCAGCTCTGGATGTGACTGGAGTATAAGCTGATGTAACAGCAGAATAGTGACTGCAGCTCTGAATGTGAGAGGAGAAGAGAGCATGATGTAATAGCAGAATTAGCAATCAGCAGCTCTCGGTGTGACTAGAGTATAAGACATGATGTAACAGCAGAATAGTGACTGCAGCTCTGGATGTGACTGGAGGATAAGACCTGATGTAACAGCAGAATAGTGACTGCAGCTCTGGATGTGACTGGAGGATAAGACCTGATGTAACAGCAGAATAGTGACTGCAGCTCTGGATGTGACTGGAGGATAAGACCTGATGTAACAGCAGAATAGTGAGTGCAGCTCTGGATGTGACTGGAGGATAAGACAGGATGTAACAGCAGAATAGTGACTGCAGCTCTGGAGATGACTGGAGGATAAGACAGGATGTAACAGCAGAATAGTGACTGCAGCTCTGGATGTGACTGGAGGATAAGACAGGATGTAACAGCAGAATAGTGACTGCAGCTCTGGATTTGACTGGAGGATAAGACAGGATGTAACAGCAGAATAGTGACTGCAGCTCTGGATGTGACTGGAGGATAAGACAGGATGTAACAGCAGAATAGTGACTGCAGCTCTGGATGTGACTGGAAGATAAGACAGGATGTAACAGCAGAATAGTGACTGCAGCTCTGGATGTGACTGGAGGATAAGACAGGATGTAACAGCAGAATAGTGACTGCAGCTCTGGATGTGACTGGAGGATAAGACAGGATGTAACAGCAGAATAGTGACTGCAGCTCTGGATGTGACTGGAGGATAAGACAGGATGTAACAGCAGAATAGTGACTGCAGCTCTGGATGTGACTGGAGGATAAGACAGGATGTAACAGCAGAATAGTGACTGCAGCTCTGGATGTGACTGGAGGATAGGACCTGATGTAACAGCAGAATAGTGACTGCAGCTCTGGATGTGACTGGAGGATAAGACAGGATGTAACAGCAGAATAGTGACTGCAGCTCTGGATGTGACTGGAGGATAAGACAGGATGTAACAGCAGAATAGTGACTGCAGCTCTGGATGTGACTGGAGGATAAGACCTGATGTAACAGCAGAATAGTGACTGCAGCTCTGGATGTGACTGGAGGATAAGACAGGATGTAACAGCAGAATAGTGACTGCAGCTCTGGATGTGACTGGAGGATAAGACAGGATGTAACAGCAGAATAGTGGCTGCAGCTCTGGATGTGACTGGAGGATGACAGGATGTAACAGCAGAATAGTGACTGCAGCTCTGGATGTGACTGGAGGATAAGACAGGATGTAACAGCAGAATAGTGACTGCAGCTCTGGATGTGACTGGAGGATAAGACAGGATGTAACAGCAGAATAGTGACTGCAGCTCTGGATGTGACTGGAGGATAAGACAGGATGTAACAGCAGAATAGTGACTGCAGCTAGGAGGTAAGTATAGTAGATCCGTCCTGTGAGACGAGGTGCAGAGCGTTGCTGCGTTTTGCCGCTCTGCGCTCTGCTTGCGCTCTTCCGGAGACATCCATCTCGCGTGTTATTACTGGAGACGTCCGGAATTTCAGGAAAGACATCTGAGGCTGCACAGGAGCCTCCTCGCCCTCATCTGGGATATGATACCCGGAAAACAACCATTGTGTTTCTGGCAACACAGACTGTAAGTGATCAGCAACCAGAATGGACGCTCTGTGTCTGCCATAGACAGTGGCGGCGTACACACCTGTCGGCAGCAGAAGTGCTGCAGATCATCAGGTCCTACACTCTAGTCACATCTAGAGCTGCACTGACTTGTGCTGCAGAGCTGAAATCTCCCAGCATTCCCTGTTTCTTCAATGTCTGCAGTGCAGTAGAGAGCATTGCGGGAGCTCAGTGCTGGGGTACCTGCTGATATTTGGGGGTCCCGCCTCCTCCAGGGCTCTCATTCTTCTCCAGTGTTTCCAGGCTGAGGTTGGACTTGTTCTCGCCCTCATTGTGTTTCGTTTCCTCGCTCACGTCGCGGTCGTTTTCGCCGTCGGTTACTTGGTTTTCCTGTTGTTGTTGTTGGGGGTTATTGTCCGGACAGGAAGCTGCTGCTTATATATCGCACTTCTACATTGATACATTTATATGGAAGAAAAGATACAATGTAACGAGTCAAAAACTGGCTCCAAACCAGCGGCAGGTGCAGAGCGGAGACCCCGAAGGACCTTCACGGATTTGGGCTCCTAACGAGGGCCCAGAACGATTCTCTTATAACACGGCTGCTCCTCTCTTATTCCTCCTGGAAATGTATTACTGAATCAGTCAAAGGAGTGTTACCATTCCAGTATTTTGAGGGGTGTGCTGGGACACAAACCGCTAATTGGTAACACCCATGTGACAGATTGAGTTATACATAATAGAGGAAAAACACAGAGTTATGAGGGAAGATGGAGGATTGTGACGTCACAGAGGACTCAAGGATTTACTAAGTCAGGAGGGGCCACAGGTGGGAGTGTCAGGGGTTCACCATGGGCGGGGCTTATTAGTCAGAGAGGTGTCATGTATAATCAATGTCTATGGACATCCACCAGTGGAGTTGATTCTTGGACCACACCAGAGGAGGTGATTCTTGGGGCCACCAGTGGAGATGATTCTTGGGGCCCACCAGTGGAGATGATTCTTGGGGTCCACCAGTGGAGTTGGTTCTTGGGGCCACCAGTGGATCTGATTTTTGGGGCCTCCAGTGGAGTTGGTTCTTGGGGCCCACTAATGGAGTTGATTCTTGGGGCCACCATTGGAGGTGATTCTTAGAGCACACCAGTGGAGATGATTCTTGGGACCCACCAGTGGAGATGATTCTTGGGGCCACCAGTGGAGGTGATTCTTGGGCTCCACCAGTGGACATGATTCTTGGGGCCACCAGTGGAGATGATTCTTGGGGACACCAGTGGAGATTATTATTGGGGCCCACCAGTGGAGATTTATTCTTGGAGTCACAGTGGAGATGTTTCTTGGGTCCCACGAGTGGAATTGATTATTGGGGCCACCAGTGGAGATGATTCTTGGGGCCTCCAGTGGAGATGATTCTTGGATTCCAGCAGTGGAGATGATTCTTGGGGCCACCAGTGGGGACGATTCTTGGGGCCACCAGTGGAGATGATTCTTGGGGCTACCAGTGGAGATAATTCTTGGAGCCCATCAGTGGAGATAATTCTTGGGGCCCACCAGTGGAGTTGGTTCTTGGAGCCCATCAGTGGAGATGATTCTTGGGGCCCACCAGTGGAGACGATTTTCGGAGCCCACCAGTGGAGATGATTCTTGGGGCCACCAGTGGAGATGATTCTTGGGGCCACCAGTGGAGATGATTCTTGGAGTCCACCCGGGGAGCTGATTCTTGGGGCCCACGAGTGGAATTGATTATTGGGGCCACCAGTGGAGATGATTCTTGGGGCCTCCAGTGGAGATGATTCTTGGATTCCAGCATTGGAGATGATTCTTGGGGCCCAGTGGGGGACGATTCTTGGGGCCACCAGTGGAGATGATTCTTGGGGCTACCAGTGGAGATAATTCTTGGGGCCCATGAGTGGAGTTGATTTTTGGGGCCACCCGTGGAGCTGATTCTTGGGGTCCATGAGTGGAGATGATTATTGGGGCTACCAGTGGAGATAATTCTTGGGGCCCATGAGTGGAGTTGATTCTTGGTGCCACCAGTGGAGGTGATTCTTGGAGCCACCAGTGGAGGTGATTCTTGGGGTCACCAGTGGAGATGATTCTTTGGGCTCACCAGTCGAGATGATTCTTGGGCCCAACAGTGGAGATGATTCTTGGATTCCAGCAGTGGAGATGATTCTTGGGGCCACCAGTGGAGATGATTCTTGGGGCCACCAGTGGAGATCATTCTTGGGGCCACCAGTGGGGATGATTCTTGGGGCCACCAGTGGAGATGATTCTTGGGGCCACCAGTGGAGGTGATTCTTGGATCCACCAGTGGAGCTGATTCTTGGGCCCAACAGGGGAGATGATTCTTGGGGCCACCAGTAGAGATGATTCTTGGGGCCACCAGTGGAGATTATTCTTGGGGCCCACGAGTGGAGTTGATTCTTGGGATTCACCAGTGGAGATGATTCTTGGGGCCCAACAGTGGAGAGGATTCTTGGGGCCACCAGTGGAGATGATTCTTGGAGCCACCAGCGGAGCTGATTCTTGGGGCCTACCAGTGGAGATGATTCTTGGGGCCACCAGTGGAGTTTATTCTTGAGGCCACCAGTGGAGTTTATTCTTGAGGCCACCAGTGGAGGTGATTCTTGGAGCCACCAGTGGAGTTTATTCTTGAGGCCACCAGTGGAGATGATTCTTGGGGCCCACAAGTGGAGTTGATTCTTGCGGTTCACCAGTGGAGTTGATTCTTGGGTTCTACCAGTGGAGTTCATTCTTGGGGCCCGATAATGCAGTTGATTCTTGAATCCCATCAGTGGATCTGATTCTTGGGGACCATCAGGGTTATTGATTTTTCAGGCCTACCAGTAGAATTGATCCTTGGGGCCCCCAGTAGAGTACATTTTTGGGGCTCAAGAGTGGAGTTGATTCGTGGGGCCAGCAGGGGAGTAGATACTTGGAGCTCACAAGTGAAGATGTTTCTGGGGCCACCAGTGGAGTTGATCCTTGGGGTCCACCAGTAGAGCTGAATATTGGGGCCCACCAGTGGAGTTGATTCTTGGGGCCCACCAGTGAAGATGATTCTTGGGGCCCACTAGTGAAGATGATTCTTGGGGCCCACCAAATGGGTTGATTCTTGGGGCCACCAGTGGAGATGATTCTTGGGGCTACCAGTGGAGATAATTCTTGGGGCTCATGAGTGGAGTTGATTCTTGGAGCCACCAGTGGAGGTGATTCTTGGGGCCCACCAGTGGAGTTGATCCTTGGAGCCCACGAGTGGAGTTTATTCTTGGGTTCCACCAGTGGAGTTGATTCTTGGGTTCTACCAGTGGATTTCATTCTTGGGGCTTGCCAATGCAGTTGATTCTTGAATCCCATCAGTGGATCTGATTCTTGGGGACCATCAGGGTAATTGATTTTTCAGACCTACCAGTAGAATTGATCCTTGGGGACCCAATATAGTTTACTCTTTTTACTCTTGGGGCTGAAGAATGGAGGGGATTCTTGGGGTCCACCGCTGGAGATGATTCTTGGGGCCCACAAGTCGAGTTGATTCTTGGGGCCTACCGCTGGAGATTATTCTTGGGGCCCAGCAGTGGAGTTGATTATTGGGTTCTACCAGTGGAGTTCATTCTTGGGCCTGCCAATGCAGTTGATTCCTGAATCCCATCAGTGGATCTGATTATTGGGGACCATCAGGGTAATTGATTTTTCAGGGCTACCAGTAGCCCAGAAGAGTTGATTTTTGGGGCTCAAGAGTGGCGCTGATTCTTGGGGCCCACCATGGGAGTTGATTTTTGGGGCCCACCATTGGAGTTTATTCTTGGGGCCCACAATTGGAGGTGATACTTAGGGGACACCAGTGGAGTTTATTCTTGGGGCCCACCAGTGGAGGTGATACTTCGGGACCATCAGTGGAGTTGATTCTTGGGGCCCACCAGTGGAGATGATTTTTGGGGTCCACCAGTGGAATTGATTTCTGAGGCTCACCAGTGGAGATGATTCTTGAGGCCCACCAGTGAAGATGATTCTTGGGGCCCACCAGTGGAGATGATTCTTGGGGCCCACCAGTAGAGTTGATTCTCAGGGGCCCACCAGTGGAGTTGATTTTTTGGTCCACCAGTGGAGTAGATTCTTACAGCCATCAGTGTACTTGATTCCTGAGGCCACCAGTGGAGATGATTTTATAGGGCTCAGCAGTGGAGAGGATTCTTGGGACCACCAGTGGAGATGATTTCCCGAGGGCCCCCAGTGGAGATGATTATTAGGGGCCCACCATTGGAGGTGATTTTTTGGACCCACCAGTGGATATGATTCTTCGGTGCCCACCAGTGGAGGTGATTCTTTGCACCCACCAGTGGAGTTGATTTTTGGGGGCCCACCATGGAGGTTTATTCTTGGGGCCCCCATTGGAGGTAATTTTTTGGACCCACCAGTGGAGATGATTCTTCGGTGCCCACCAGTGGAGATGATAATTGGGGTCCACCAGTGGAGTTGATTCTTATAGGCCCACCAGTGGAGTTGATTCTTGGGGCCACCAGTAGAGTCGATTCTTTGGGGCCACCAATGGAGTCGATTGTTATGGCCATCAGTGTAGTTGATTCTTGGGACCCACCAGTGGAGATAATTCTTGGGGTCCACCAGTGGTGATGATTCTTGGGGCCCACAAGTCGAGTTGATTCTTGGGGTCACCAGTGGAGATGATTCTTGGGGCCACCAGTGGAGTTGATTCTTGGGGCCTACCGCTGGAGATTATTCTTGAGGCCCAGCAGTGGAGTTGATTATTGGGTTCTACCAGTGGAGTTCATTCTTGGGCCTGCCAATGCAGTTGATTCCTGAATCCCATCAGTGGATCTGATTATTGGGGACCATCAGGGTAATTGATTTTTCAGGGCTACCAGTAGCCCAGAAGAGTTGATTTTTGGGGCTCAAGAGTGGAGCTGATTCTTGGGGCCCACCATTGGAGTTGATTTTTGGTGCCCACCATTGGAGTTTATTCTTGGGGCCCACAATTGGAGGTGATACTTAGGGGCCACCAGTGGAGTTTATTCTTGGGGCCCACCAGTGGAGGTGATACTTCGGGACCATCAGTGGAGTTGATTCTTGGGGCCCACCAGTGGAGATGATTTTTGGGGTCCACCAGTGGAATTGATTTCTGAGGCTCACCAGTGGAGATGATTCTTGGGGCCCACCAGTAGAGTTGATTCTCAGGGGCCCACCAGTGGAGAGGATTTTTTGGTCCACCAGTGGAGTAGATTCTTACAGCCATCAGTGTACTTGATTCCTGAGGCCCACCAGTGGAGATGATTCATAGGGCTCAGCAGTGGAGAGGATTCTTGGGACCTCCATTGGAGATGATTCCTGAGGCCCACCAGTGGAGATGATTCTTAGGGGCCCACCATTGGGGGTGATTTTTTGGACCCACCAGTGGAGATGATTCTTCGGTGCCCACCAGTGGAGGTGATTCTTTGCACCCACAGTGGAGTTGATTCTTGGGGCACACCAGTGGAGATGATTCTTGGGGGCCCACCATTTGAAGGTAATTTTTTGGACCCACCAGTGGAGATGATTCTTCGGTGCCCACCAGTGGAGATGATAATTGGGGTCCACCAGTGGAGTTGATTCTTATAGGCCCACCAGTGGAGTTGATTCTTGGGGCCACCAGTAGAGTCGATTCTTTGGGGCCACCAATGGAGTAGAGTTTTATGGCCAAGAGGGTATTTGATTGTTGGGACCCACCAGTGGAGATAATAATTGGGGCCCACCAGTGGAGGTGATTCTTGGGGCCCCACCAGTGGAGATGATTCTTGGGGCCCACCAGTGGAGGTGATTCTTGGAGCCCATCAGTGGAGATGATTCTTGGGCCCACCAGTGGAGTTGGGGTTTTTGGAGCCCCTCGTGGAGATTATTCTTGGGGCCACCAGTGGAGATGATTCTTGGGGCCACCAGTGGAGGTGATTCTTGGGGCCACCAGTGGAGATGATTCTTGGGGCCCAGCAGTGGAGACGACTCTTGGGCCCACCAGTGGAGTTTATTCTTTGAGCTCACCCCAGGAGTTGATTCTTGGAGCCCACCCTATAGCTTCTGCACAGGCCTCTTGCTTTCTTTCTCTGTCTTTCTCCCAGAAATCAGCTTCAGCCCTGCCATACCCTGGGATCCGCTGATGGTTTCCCCTACTCTCCTGTTAGCGAATCCAAGCCTGGATCCACATCACAGTAGGCTTCATGCAGTAGGAGATGTGGATCTGTGAAGTCATCAGAAGAATCCTTACAAATTTTGATTGAGGCTCTGGATGTGGTTTTTGGGTTTTGTAACTGCTGGGGATGGACACTTCAATTAGGGCTTTAACTGAAAAGACACCTTCATGCATCAGAAAATGAGACTGGATCAGATTTCCCAACTACAAGGAGGAGAAACTCCTGGTGCCTTAAAATTCTGATGCGTAGACTCTGGATCCTGAACCGAATCATCCAAACCTTCCACTTCCAGCACAAATGGACAATGAGTCTTCATCATATCCTGGAAGTATCGGTGAAGAAGATGGAGGAAGAAACAGAAACACGACTCCTGTAGGCTCTAAACACCAGATGCTGATCTTGAGACTTAAAGGAGAACTCCACCATCACAGGTGTCTCATAGGCTGGTGAGACTCCCTGGGCTGGCAGATTTCTATCTATCTGAATTCTTTAGTTCTCCATCATCTATACAGCTTTGGAGATTAGAATGAGGTTTTAGGCTCCTCAGACAATCAGTGTCACTTATGTAATTATTCAGAGCCCCAGCAGAAAGCAGATCATTAGCTTCACCATTTGGGTCAGCTTTACTGTGTAGGGCACCATTTGTGCTCCTTCAACATTTTGGGAATCTATAGTTGATCTTGGATCTTCTTTCATCTTCCTGGATCTTCTCTTATCTTCTTGGATTTTCTCATATCTTCTCGGATTTTCTCCCATCTTCCTGGATCTTCTCTTATCTTCTTGGATTTTCTCACATCTTCCCGGAACTTCTCTTATCTTCTTTGATTTTCTCATATCTTCTTGGATTTTCTCATATCTTCTTGGATTTTCTCCCATCTTCCTGGATCTTCTCTGATCTTCTTGGATTTTCTCATATCTTCTTGGATCTTCTCGTATCTTCTTTGATCTTCTTGTATCTTCTTGAACCTCCTCATATCTTCTTTAATTTTCTCATATCTTTGTGGATCTTTTCATATCTTCTTGGATCTCCTCATATCTTCTTTAATCTTCTCATATCTTCTTTAATCTCATATTTTCTTGGATCTCCTCATATCTTCTTGGATCTCCTCATATCTTCTTGGATCTCCTCATATCTTCTTTAATGTTCTCATATCTTCTTGGATCTCCTTGTGTCTTCTTTAATCTTATATCTTCTTGGATCTTTTCACATCTGTGGACTTTCTCAAATCTTTTTGGATAATCTCATATCTTCTTGGATAATCTCATATCTTCGTCAATCTTCTATTTTTGGGATCTTTTCACATTTCGACCCATTCTTTCTTTTGGGATTTTTTATATCTTTTTGGGACGTCTCATATTTCTTTTCTTTGTTATCTTTGTGGTCTTCTCATTTTTTTATTTTTCCTATATTCTTTGTCTTCTCAATCTTTTTGGATTTTTATATTTTCTTGGATTTTTTTTTCCCCTCATATATTCTTTGATCTTCTCATATCTTCTTGGATCTTCTCATATCTTCTTGGATCTTTTCATATCTTCTTGGATCTTTTCATATCTTCTTGGATCTTGTCATATATTCTTTGATCTTCTCATATCTTCTTGGATCTTTTCATATATTCTTTGATCTTCTCATATCTTCTCGGATCTTCTCATATCTTCTTGGATCGTCTCATATATTCTTTGATCTTTGTTATTTTTGGGATCTTTAATCTTTTTGTTTTGTTCATATATTCTTTTATCTTCTGTTATCTTTGTGGATCTTCTCATATCTTCTTGGATCGTCTCATATATTCTTTGATCTTCTCATATCTTGTATCTTTTCATATCATCTTGTATTTTTTTATTTTTTTATTTCTTCTTTTTGTTTTTTTATCTCTTTGTTGTTTAATCCTCAAATCTTTTTGGATATTCTCGTATTTTCTTGTATCTTCTCACTTCTTGGATTATTATGTTTCTATCTTCAACTTTGTGGATGTTTTTGAATCTTTATTTTGTCCCTTAATCTTCCCCCATCTGTTTATGTCACTGTGTTTTTTTTCTTATTTGTTGCCCTGTACTTTGTATTCCTGTAGTTATATTCTATTTATCTCTTCTATTGTTTCATTTTTCTCCTTTATATCATATCTTTTTCACTGTCTTGTGTCACCTTGTATCTTCTGATATAATTTTCCTTGTTTTGTGTTACCAATTATCTTCTCATATCTTCTTTACTCTCTTATGTTACCTTGTATCTTTAAATCTTTTTCATGTTTGTTACTTGACTTTCATATCTTCTTTGTTGTCTTGTTACTTTGTATCCTCTCACTCTGTGTTTGTTTTACCTTGTATCTTTCCATATCTTTTCCCTTCTCTTGTCTTACTTTGTATCCTCTCATATCCTCTCACTCCGTGTTTATGCCACCTTGTATCTTCTCATGTCTTCTTCACTGTCTTGTGTTACCTTGTATCTTCTCACATGTTCTTTATTGTCTTGTCACCTTGTATCTTCCCGTATCTTTTTCCTTCTCTCGTGTTACTTTGTATCCTCTCACTCTGTGTTTGTTTTACCTTGTATCTTTCCATATCTTTTTTCCTTTTTTCCCTTTTTCCTTCCTTTTTTTTTCCTTTTTTTCCTTTTTTTTTCCCCCCGGGCCTTGCCTCCCCGTTTTTTTTAATGCCAAACCCTTTTTGTTTTTTTTTTCTTCCCCCCCTTTTTTTTTTACCCCCTTTTTTTATTTTTTTCCTTGTTTTCCCCTTTATCTTTTCAACTTTTTTCTGTTTGTTTATTTTGTATTTTCAATATCTTCTTTATTGTCTTGTCACCTTGTATCTTCCCGTATCTTTTTCCTTCTCTCGTGTTACTTTGTATCCTCTCACTCTGTGTTTGTTTTACCTTGTATCTTTCTCCTTCTCTTGTCTTACTTTGTATCCTCTCGCTCCGTGTTTGTGCCACCTTGTATCTTCCGCTATCTCTCTGCGTTTGTTCCTCTGCCTGTTTTGCAGCCTTGAGATGTATCATAGCATCATGTTGCTGTATTACGCTCATGATTAGGTTGCGCACATGTCTCCTTCCACAAGACGCTTATTATTTTTAGTACTTGAAGACACACAATGTATAACCCTTCTCTTTGTCACATCATTGTTCCTGCGATACATTCCATGCACGGCAGTGATGTTAGCTCTTGACAAGACTCCTATTGTGGCCTGTGAATAGCAGCTAATGTGAAAGTCGGCATATATTATGCATCTTATAGAAATACTCGGAGATGCGCCACTCCAGGATGATGCTGTTTAAGACCAGAGACTGAAAAGGCAACAATGGTAACCAGGAAAAGTGTAGTGTTTGTTTGTAATGAGGTAAGACCTCTCCATGGGGGAGAAAAAGGGGTGGGAAAGGGCTACGACATTAAAAGAATTTAGGGTTAATAAAACACCCCTGGTGGAGGATGGGGCATTTGCAGATTTTATATAGAATGGATATTTTTGCAGATATTTAGAATAGATGCTGGGGGAGGGGCACATATTTGACAGTAATACCCAAGTGAATTGATTGTGTTCCTAGTTTGTAGGAAGTTGGGTTGCTTTTTGGATTTTGGTCAACTATCAAGTTAATTTTGGCAAAATTTGCTGAAAAATCCCAAACCCTACTTTCCTTAAATCTAACCCAAAAATATTTTTCCCAACTGTAATAATCGTTATCACTAAACCCCAACCCTTGCCCATTCCAATCCCAAACCCCAAACCCAAATTTTAAAAAAATTAACCCTTTACCAAACCCAACCATTATACTAGCTGCAACCCTAATCCTAACCCTTGCCTATTCCCAAATTTAACCCCAAACCAATTTAAAATCAACCTAACTTGACCAAAACCCCCGCCCTTAACTAGCTGCAACCCCAATCCTAAACCCCAAACCCTGATAAAAGCTGCAAACCCCAACCCTGACCTAAAATCCAAAAAATATACTACTACAACCCTAACCCTTGCCTATTCCCAATCCCAACCCTAAACCCAATTTCAACTACAACTCTAACCCTGACCATAAACCCAACCATTATACAAGCTGCAACCCTAACCCTGACCATAAACCCCAACCATGATACAAGCTGCAACCCTAACCCTGAAAAACCCTAAACCCCCAACCTCATTAGTAAAAAACCCCACCCTAACTAAAAACCCAACTATATATAGCTACAACCCTAACCCTAACCATAAACCCCAACCATGATACTAGCTGCAACCCTAACCCTAACTCTAGCCTATTCCTAAACTCAACTCAAAAACCCCTTTTAAAACAACCTAACCCCGGCCCCCTTAAAAAAACCCCAACCCCTTATACAAGCTCAACCTTTAACCCCTTTTTTAGCCTTTCCCCAAACCCAACCCCAAACCCCAATTTCAACTACAATTCTAACCCTGACCATAAACCCCAGCCATTATACTAGCTGCAACCCCTACTCTAGCCTAATCCCAATCTCAACCCCAACCCAAATTTTAATACAATTAACCCCACCATAACCCCAACCATTATATGCGCAACCCTAAAAACCCTGACCATAAACCCCAACCATGATACTAGCTGCAACCCTAACCCTAACTCTAGCCTATTCCCAATCTCAACCCTAAACCCAATTTCGACTACAACCCTAACCCTGACCATAAACCTTCCCTTAATTCTAACCCACCAAACCCAACTATAAAGACCTTAACCCCAAACCCAAAACCCTTTAAAACTTTTATTTTAACCCAACCCTTTCCTCCCCTTCCCCCTAATTTTTTCCTATCTTAATCCTGGTTCTAATAAACTGTCCCCAAAAACCCCCCCAGTTCTCCCCTTACCCAAATCTAACCAAAAATTTTTTTGGGGAAAAATTAGCTCATTGTTAGCACAAACACAATGTCCTCGGCTTCTGTTCTTAAAGGTTTGGCCTTTATTTAGCCGCAAGTTAAACAGGAAAAAGGAAAAACTAAATATGTGGCTTAACCCGCTCACAACAAGGTGGACAGTCTGTGGGGATCAACGCACAGCTAGGGCCACGAATTTTTCCTGGTTCCTTACCCACCTGGATCAGGGAATATGGAAATGGCGTATATGGGGCGGATTTTCCCCCCTCAAACGGTCAGACCACCTTCTGACTGGGAAGCTCACCCCAGATTCCCTAAATCTCCTGCCTTAGGTAGACCAGCAAACCATGGCCTGGATACATGGGAGCAGTCATCCCACCGAGCTCTTAGACTGCTCCGGTAAAACCCGGCCCGCATCAACTGCTTGCCAGCAGCCACACTACCTACACAGAGAATGTCAGTAAATTAACATTAAAACATAAAACACTATCAGTTTACTTCACCAAAACTAAAAGTCTCAGTGACTCGTTTTGGCTATCGAAAACGACGCCCTGTGCCTTTTTACACCTGTGACGTGAGGTTTTTGGGGGGCACACAGGTCATCTCTGACTCATCCCTGAGGATCTGTGGGCACGCGGGTTCTGCAGTCTTTTGAGGTTTTGGGGGGCAACAGGTGTATTCAGATCACTGAGTTTGGGGGGGGACACAGCTGTACTGCAGTCTTCTCTGAGGTATTGGGGGCACACAGATGTACTGTATTCTCTGGGGTTTGGGGGGACACAGGTGTTCTGCAGTCTTCTCTAGGTTTGGGGGGACACAGGTGTTCGCGTTTCTCTGAGGTTTGGGGGGCACACAGGTGTATCTGCAGTCTTCTCTGAGGTTTGGGGGACACAGGTGTATCTGAATTCTTCTCAGAGGTTTGGGGCCCACAGGTGTATCTGCATTCTTCTCTGGAGTTTGGGGCACACAGGTGTATCTGCAGTCTTCTCTGAGGTTTGGGGGGCACACAGGTGTATCTGCAGTCTTCTCTGAGGTTTGGGGCACACAGGTGTATCTGCAGTCTTCTCTGAGGTTTGGGGCACACAGGTGTATCTGCAGTCTTCTCTGAGGTTTGGGGGGCACACAGGTGTATCTGCAGTCTTCTCTGAGGTTTGGGGGCACACAGGTGTATCTGCTGTCTTCTCTGAGGTTCGGGGGCACACAGGTGTATCTGCAGTATTCTCTATGTATTGGGGGCACACAGGTGTATCTGCAGTCTTCCCGGGCTTTGGGGCACACAGGTATATCTGCAGTCTTCTCTGAGGTATTGGGGGCACACAGATGTATCTGTATTCTCTGAGGTTTGGGGCACACAGGTGTATCTGCAGTCTTCTCTGAGGTTTGGGGGGCACACAGGTGTATCTGCAGTCTTCTCTGAGGTTTGGGGGCACACAGGTGTATCTGTATTCTTCTCTGAGGTTTGGGGCACACAGGTGCATGGTTGGTTGGCACATGTGCAGTCTTCTCTGAGGTTTGGGACAAACAGGTGTATCTGCAGTCTTCTCTGAGGTTTGGGGGGCACACAGGTGTATCTGTAGTCTTCTCTGAGGTTTGGGGGCACACAGGTGTATCTGTATTCTTCTCTGAGGTTTGGGGGGCACACAGGTGTATCTGCAGTCTTCTCTGAGGTTTGGGGGCACACAGGTGTATCTGCAGTCTTCTCTGAGGTTTGGGGGACACACAGGTGTATCTGTATTCTTCTCTGAGGTTTGGGGGGCACACAGGTGTATCTGTATTCTTCTCTGAGGTTTGGGGGGCACACAGGTGTATCTGCAGTCTTCTCTGAGGTTTGGGGGGCACACAGGTGTATCTGCAGTCTTCTCTGAGGTTTGGGGGCACACAGGTGTATCTGCAGTCTTCTCTGAGGTTCGGGGGCACACAGGTGTATCTGTATACTTCTCTGAGGTTTGGGGGCACACAGGTGTATCTGCAGTCTTCTCTGAGGTTTGGGGGCACACAGGTGTATCTGTATTCTTCTCTGGGCTTTGGGGCACACAGGTGTATCTGCAGTCTTCTCTGAGGTATTGGGGTCACACAGTTGTATCTGCAGTCATCTCTGAGGTTTTGGGCGGCACACAGGTGTATCTGCAGTCTTCTCTGAGGTTTGGGGGTCACACAGGTATATTTGCAGTCTTCTCTGAGGTGTTGGGGGCACACAGGTGTATCTGCAGTCTTCTCTAGGCTTTGGGGCACACAGGTGTATCTGCAGTCTTCTCTGAGGTTTGGGGGCACACAGGTGTATCTGCAGTCTTCTCTGAGGTTTGGGGCACACAGGTGTATCTGAAGTTTTCTCTGAGGTTTGGGGGCACACAGGTGTATCTGTAGTCTTCTCTGAGGTTTGGGGGGCACACAGGTGTATCTGTAGTCTTCTCTGAGGTTTGGGGCACACAGGTGTATCTGCAGTCTTCTCTGAGGTTTGGGGGGCACACAGGTGTATCTGTATTCTTCTCTGAGGTTTGGGGGGCACACAGGTGTATCTGTATTCTTCTCTGAGGTTTGGGGCACACAGGTGTATCTGAAGTTTTCTCTGAGGTTTGGGGAGACAACAGTGTATCTGCAGGGCTTCTCTGGGGGTTTTGGGGGCACACAGGTGTATCTGCAGTCTTCTCTGAGGTTTGGGGCACAAGGTGTTTGCAGTTTCTCTGGGGGTTTGGGGGCACCCCGGTGTATTGCAGTTTCTCGGAGTTTGGGGGCACACAGGTGTATCTGCAGTCTTCTCTGAGGTTTGGGGGGCAACAGGTGATCTGCTCTTCTTGAGGTTTGGGGGCACACAGGTGTATCGCGTCTTTTTCTGAGGTTTGGGGGGCCCCAGGTGTATCTGCAGTCTTCTTGGGGTATTGGGGGCCACAGGGGTATCTGCAGTCTTCTTGGGGGTTTTTTTGGGGCACACGGGTATCTGCAGTCTTTCTTGGTATTGGGGGGCACACAGTTGGATCTGCAGTCATCTCTGAGGTTTTGGGCGGCACACGGGTGTATCGGCAGTCTTCTTGAGGTTTTTGGGGGGGACACGGTGTATCTGCAGTTTTCTGAGGTTTTGGGGGGCCCCAGGTGTATCTGCAGTCTTCTCTGAGGGTTTGGGGGGCCCCAGGTGTATCTGCAGTTTCTCTGAGGTTTTGGGGGGACCGGGTTCTGCAGTTTCTCTGAGGGTTTGGGGGCAACAGGTGTATCTGTTTCTTCTTGGTTTGGGGGCATCGGGTATCTGCAGTTTCTCTGGGTTGGTGGGCACACAGGTGTATCTGCAGTCTTCTTTAGGTTTTTGGGGGGGACACAGGTGTTTGCAGTCTTCTTGAGGGGTTTGGGGGCACAAGGGATCTGCAGTCTTCTCTGTGTTTGGGGGGGCACACAGGGGATCGTATTTTCTTGGGTTTTTGGGGGGCACACAGATGTATCTTTTTCTCTTGGGGATGGGGAAAACAAGGTGCATCTGCATGCTTGGGTTTGGAATGTGCAGTCTTTTCTGAGGTTTGGGGGACCAGTGATGGTGGTTGGGACAGTGAGTTTCTTAGGTTTGGGGACACAGGTGCTGGTTGGGTTGGACATGTGCGTTTTTGAGGTTTTTGGGGCACACGGGGCATGGCTGGTTGGATATGTGCAGTCTCTTGAGGTTTGGGGGGACACGGTGATTATTGGTTGGCCCCTTTGCAGTTTCTTAGGTTTCGGGCAAACCCCTGTGCATGGTTGGTTGGTACATGTGCAGTCTTTTCTGAGGTTTGGGGCAGTACACAGGTACATGGTCGGTTGGCAAATGTGCAGTCGTCTCTGAGGGTTGGGGGGGGGGCACACAGGTTCATGGTAGGTTAGCACAGGTCCAGTCCTCTATGAGATTTGGGGGCACAGGTACATGGTTGGTTGGGAATGTGCAGTCTCTTTGGTTTTGGGGGACAGGGCTGGTTTGGGTTTACATGTGCAGCTTTTCTTGGTTTGGGGGGCACAGGTGCATGGTTGGTTGGCACATGTGCAGTCTTCTCTGAGGTTTGGGGCACAGGTGCATGCTTGGTTGGCACATGTGCAGTCTTCTCTGAGGTTTGGGGCACACAGGTGCATGGTTGGTTGGCACATGTGCAGTCTTCTCTGAGGTTTGGGGGCACAGGTGCATGGTTGGTTGGCACATGTGCAGTCTTCTCTGGGGTTTGGGGCACACAGGTGCATGGGTGGTTGGCACATGTGCAGTTTCTTATGGTTTTGGGGACGGTGCTGGGTTGTTGGCACATGTGAGTCTTCTCTGAGATTTTTGGGGGCAAAAGGGGCTGGTTGGTGGCAAATGTGCAGTCTTCTTGAGGTTTGGGGGGCCCGGTGCTGGTGGTTGGGAAAGTGCAGTTTCTCTGAGGTTTGGGGGGCCCGGTGCATGGTTTTGGGTTTGCAATGTGCAGTCTTCTTGAGGGTTTGGGGGGCGGGCATGCTTGGTTGGAATGTGCGTCTTCCTTTGGGGGTTTTGGGGGACAAGGGATGGTTGGTTGGCACAGTGCGTCTTCTCGGGGGGTTTTGGGGGACAGGTGCGTTGGTTGGGACTGTGCGTCTTCTCTGGGTTTTGGGGACCCGGTGCATGCTTGGTTGGCACATGTGCAGTCTTCTCTGGGGTTTGGGGCAAGTGCATGCTTTGGTTTGGGAATGTGCAGCTTTCTGGGGTTTGGGGCACCCGGTTTCATGGTTTGGGGGCACATGTGCAGTCTTCTCTGAGGTTTGGGGGCACAGGTGCATGGTTGGTTGGCACAGGCAGTTTCTTGGGGTTTGGGGCCAGGGGATGTTGGTTTGGGACTGTGCAGTTTCTCTGGGGGGTTTTGGGGGACAGGGGCATGGTTTGGGGGCAATGTGAGTTTTTGGGGGTTTGGGGGAAGGTGCGGTTGGTTTTTTACATGTGCAGTTTCTTTTGGGGTTTGGGGGAAGGTGCATGTTTGGGGGCACATGGCATTTCTTGAGGGTTTGGGGGGACGGGCATGTTGGGGTTTGGGAATTTTGCAGTCTTTCTGGGGTTTGGGGCACGTAGAGCTTGGTTGGCACATGTGCGTCTTCTTGGGGTTTGGGGGGACGGTGCATGGTTTGGTTGGGACATGTGCAGTTTTTCCGAGGTTTGGGGACAGGTGATGCTTGGTTGGACAGTGCAGTCTTCTTGGGGGTTTTGGGGACAGGTGCTTTGGGTTGGTTGGCACATGTGCAGTCTTCTCTGAGGTTTGGGGCACAGGTGCATGGTTGGTTGGCACATGTGCAGTCTTCTCTGAGGTTTGGGGCACAGGTGCATGCTTGGTTGGCACATGTGCAGTCTTCTCTGAGGTTTGGGGGGCCCCAGGGGCTGGTTTGGGTTTGGGACATGTGCGTCTTCTTGGGGTTTGGGGCACAGGTGCATGCTTGGTTGGCACATGTGCGTTCTTGGGTTTGGGGACAAGGTGCCTGGTTGATTTGGGACATGTGCAGTTTCTCTCAGGGTTTTGGGGCCCCAGGTGGATGGTTGGGTGGCACATTTGCAGTCTTCCCCGGGGTTTGGGGACAGGGTGCTTGGTTTGGGACATGTGAGTCTTCTCTGAGGTTTGGGGGGCACAGGGCATGCTTGGTTGGGCCCTGTGCAGTCTTCTCTTGGGGGTTTTGGGGCAGGTGATGTTGGTTGGCAAGTGCAGTCCCCCTTTCATCCCTTATCCTGTTTTTGAACACTGTGTTTGCAGCGATTTCAGGCAACATCCAAAAACATATTTCTGGAGTAACAAACAGAACAGGAGTCAAGGATTTATTGGCAAGAAACTCGCGCGACTATTCCTGTTTTTCGAGAGCTTCTTGTTGACGCCAAGTCTGGGGCGCTCGCTGCTGAGTAACCCAAGGGCGGTGGCATGAAAGAAAGCTGCGGGCGACCTCAGGGGGGGGGGGGGGGGGCATGGGGCTGGCACGACTGCCCCCGCAAAGGGCACAGCTAATAAGCTAGAAGCAATCACCCACAAGTGACAGCGCACAGAGCAGAGCCTCACCCCAGACATGGGCTATCTCTGCTGTTACATGGGACTGCAGGGGACATCTACTACAATATCTGTACTCAGAGAGTTATCACTGTGTTATCTGTGCTGTTACATAGGACAGCAGGGGACAACCACTACATTATCTGTACTCAGAGAGTTATCACTGTGTTATCTGTGCAGTTACATAGGACTGCAGGGGACCTATACTCCATTTTCTGTACGCAGAGAGGTATCACTGTGTTATCTGTTTTGTTACATGGGACTGCAGGGGACATCTACTACAATATCTGTACTCAGAGAGTTATCACTGTGTTATCTGTGCTGTTACATAGGACTGCAGGGGACAACCACTACATTATCTGTACTCAGAGAGTTATCACTGTGTTATCTGTGCTGTTACATGGGACTGCAGGGGACATCTACTACAATATCTGTACTCAGAGAGTTATCACTGTGTTAACTGTGATGTTACATAGGACTGCAGGTGACATCTACTCCATTTTCTGTACTCAGAGAATTATCACTGTTTTATCTGTGATGTTACATGGGACTGCAGGGACATCTACTACATTATCTGTAATCAGAGAGTTATCACTGTGCTATCTGTAGTGTTACATGGGACTGCAGGGACATCTACTACATTATCTGTACTCAGGGTTATCACTGTGCTATCTGTGCTGTTACATGGGACTGCATGGCACATCCACTACATTATCTGTACTCAGAGAGTTATCACTGTGTTATCTGTGGTGTTACATAGGACTGCAGGGGACATATACTCCATTATCTGTACCCAGAGAGGTATCACAGTGTTATCTGTATTGTTACATAGGACTGCAGGTGACATCTACTACATTATCTGTACTCAGAGAGGTATCCCTGTGTTATCTGTGGTGTTACCTGGGACTGCAGGTGACATCTACTCCATTATCTGTACTCAGAGGTATCACTGTGTTATCTGTGGTCTTACATAGGACTGCAGGCAACATCTACTAAGTTATCTGTACCCGGAGAGATACCCCTGTGTTATCTGTGGTGTTACATAGGACTGCAGGGGGCATCTACTCCATTATCTGTACTCAGAGAGGTATCAGTGTGTTATCTGTGGTTTTACATAGGACTGCAGATTACATCTACTACATTATCTGTACTCAGAGAGGTATCCCTGTGTTATCTGTGGTGTTACCTAGGACTGCAGGAATTATGGACTAGATTATCTGTACTTTAGTTATCACTGTATCATTTGTGGTGTTACATAGGACTGCGGGTAACAACTACTATGTTACCTATATTCAGAGAGATCACTGTGTTACCTGTGGTGTTACATAGGACTGCAGGGGACATCTACTACAATATCTGTACTCGGAGAGTTATCACTGTGTTATCTGTGGTGTTACATAGGACTGCAGGTGACATCTACTACATTATCTATACCCAGAGAGTTATCACTGTGTTATCTGTGGTGTTACATAGGACTGCAGGGGGGCATCTACTCCATTATCTGTACTCAGAGAGGTATCACTGTGTTTTCTGTGGTGTTACATAGGACTGCAGGTAACATCTACTACATTATCTGTACTCAAAGAGTAAACACTTAGTTATCTGTGTTATTAAATAGGACTGCAGGCGGCATCTACTCCATTATCTGTACTCAGAGAGATATCACTGTGTTATCCGTGGTGTTACATAGGACTGAAGATTACATCTACTACATTATCTGTACTCAGAGAGGTATCACTGTGTTACCTGTGGTGTTACTTAGGACTGCAGGGGACATATACTCCATTATCTGTACCCAGAAAGGTATCACTGTGTTATCTGTATTGTTACATAGGACTGCAGGTGACATCTACTGCATTATCTGTACTCGGGGAGTTATCACTGTGTTATCTGTGCTGTTACATGGGACTGCATGGCACATCCACTACATTACCTGTACTCAGAGAGTTATCACTGTGTTATCTGTGGTGTTACATAGGACTGCAGGCAACATCTACTAAGTTATCTGTACCCGGAGAGATACCCCTGTGTTATCTGTGGTGTTACATAGGACTGCAGGGGGCATCTACTCCATTATCTGTACTCAGAGAGGTATCAGTGTGTTATCTGTGGTCTTACATAGGACTGCAGATTACATCTACTACATTATCTGTACTCAGAGAGTTATCACTGTGTTATCTGTGGTTTTACGTAGGACTGCAGGAATTATCGACTAGATTATCTGTACTGAAGTTATCACTGTATCATTTGTGGTGTTACATAGGACTGCGGGTAACAACTACTATGTTGCCTATATTCAGAGTGATCACTGTGTTACCTGTGGTGTTACATAGGACTGCAGGGGACATCTACTACAATATCTGTACTCAGAGAGTTATCACTGTGTTATATGTTACTTAGGACTGCAGGGGACATCTACTCCATTATCTGTACTCAGAGAGGTATCACTGTGTTATCTGTTGTGTTACATAGGACTGAAGATTACATCTACTGCATTATCTGTACTCAGTGAGGTATCACTGTGTTACCTGTGGTGTTACATAGGTCTGCAGGGAACATCTACTCCCTTATCTGAGCTCAGAGAGTTATCACTGTGCTATCTGTAGTGTTACATAGGACTGCAGGGGACATCTACTACATTATCTGTACTCAGAGAGTTATCACTGTGTTATATGTGGTGTTACATAGGACTGCAGGGGACATCTACTACATTATCTGTACTCAGAGAGTTATCACTGTGTTATCTGTGGGGTTACATAGGACTGCAGGGGACATCTACTACATTATCTGTACTCACTGCGTAATCTCCAACACTCAGGGATGAAACACAAGGGGTGGGGAACAGAAAAACAGGCTCTTCTTTGTGTAGTGATTAACTGCTCTTAGGATGATGATGATAAGTGAAGACCTCTCACCTTGTCGTGTTGCACTGAGCACTGGTGCAGCAATAAGCAGTCCCATGCAGCCACCTCTTCCTCCGAATGCCCAGCGCCATGGAGGAAACGATAAGATATCCACAAAAAATACTTTAATTGAGGTTGATTTCTAGATACAAAATCTATTTGGCACAAAAGAGACTTTCTGAGCAGGTGCCGGATCCATAACGCGCGTCACAGAAACAAGAAACTATCAATTAGTTCTGTAATCACATTTTAATATAAAGTCATTGTTTCCATTCAAACAAATGTAACATCGCGCTGCTATTGGCACAAGAGCATCATCTCTCCCAGTCACATGCACCATACAGAATCCAAAGGAGCAAGGACAGGACTACGCGTTTCACGCGGCTCCACCATGCGTCCTCAGGACCTGCTCAAGGAAGAGAGTAGGTTTGAGTGAGAGTGCCTAAGAGAGGGACTGTAAATACAAGTGGGAGTGCTCAAGCAAGAGAGTACGTTTGGGTGATAGTGCCTAGGGGAGGGACTTTATATACTAGTGAGAGAAGAAGTTCGGGGCAGGTGCCTAAGAGAAGGACTGGATATACTAGTGGGAGTGCTCAATGAAGAGAGTTTATATTTGGGTGAAATTGCCCAAGTGAAGGACTGCATATACTAGTGGGAGTTCTCAGTTAAGAGAGTATGTTTGAGTGATAGTGCCTAAGAGTCTGGGACTGTATATACTACTGACAGTGCACAATGAAGAGAGTAAGTTTGACTGAAAGTGCCTAAGTGAGCGACTGTATATACTAGTGAGAGAGTAAGTTCGGGGCAGGTGCCTAAGAGAAGGACTGGATATACTAGTGGGAATGCTCAATGAAGAGAGTAAGTTTGGGTAATAGTGCCTAGGGGACGGACTTTATATACTAGTGATAGTTTATATTTGCGTGAAATTGCCAAAGAGAGGGACTGTAGAGACTAATGAGAGTAAGTTTGGGGCAGGTACCTAAGAGAAGGACTGCATATACTAGTGGGAGTGCTCAGGTAAGAGAGTAGGTTTGAGTGATAGTGCCTAAGAGAGGGACTCTAAATACAAGTGGGAGTGCACAAGTAAGAGAGTAAGTTTGGCTGATAGTGCCTAGGGGAGGGACTGTATATACTAGTGAGAGAGTAAGTTCGGGGCAGGTGCCTAAGAGAAGGACTGGATATACTAGTGGGAGTGCTCAATGAAGAGAGTAAGTTTGTGTGAGAGTGCCTAAGTGAGGGACTGTAAATACTAGTGGGAGTGCTCAATGAAGAGAGTAAGTTTGTGTGAGAGTGCCTAAGTGGGGGATGGTATATACTAGTGAGAGACTAAATTTGGGTTAGCGTGCCTAACAGAGGGACTGGAAATACTAGTGAAAGTGCTCAGTTATGCAAGTAGGTTTGGGTGAGAGTGCCTAAGAGAGGGACTGTAAATACAAGTGGGAGTGCTCAAGTAAGAGAGTAAGTTTGGGTGATAGTGCCTAGGGGAGGGACTTTATATACTAGTGAGAGAGTAAGTTCGGGGCAGGTGCCTAAGAGAAGGACTGCAAATACTAGTGGGAGTGCTCAGGTAAGAGAGTAGGTTTGAGTGATAGTGCCTAAGAGTCTGGGACTGTATATACTAATGACAGTGCACAATGAAGAGAGTAAGTTTGAGTGAAAGTGCCTAACTGAGGGACTGTATATACTAGTGAGAGAGTAAGTTCGGGGCAGGTGCCTAAGAGAAGGACTGGATATACTAGTGGGAGTGCTCAATGAAGAGAATAAATTGGGGGTAGCGTGCCTAACAGAGGGACTGGAAATACTAGTGAGAGTGCTCAGTTACGCAAGTAAGTTTTGGTGAGAGCGCCTAAGAGAGGGACTGTATAGACTAGTGTGAGAGTAAGTTTTGGTCAGAGTGCCTAACAGAGGGACTGTATATACTAGTGAGAGTGCTCAGGTGAGAGAGTAGGTTTGGGTGAAAGTACCTAAGAGAGGGACTGTATATACTTAGTGAGAGAGTAAGTTTTGGTGAGAGCGCCTAAGAGAGGGACTGTATATACTATTGAGAGAGTAAATTTGGGGCAGGTGCCTAACAGAAGGACTGTTTATACTAGTGAGAGTGCTCAAGTAAGACAATAGGTTGGAGTGATAGTGCCTAAGAGATGGGCTGTATATACTAGTGAGAGAGTAAGTTTGGGTGGCAATGCCCAAGAGAGGGACAGTAAATACCTGTGAGAGAGTGCTCAGGTAAGAGAGTAGGTTTGGGTGAAAGTGCCTAAGTGGGGGATGGTATATACTAGTGAGAGAATAAATTTGGGTTAGCGTGCCTAACAGAGGGACTGGAAATACTAGTGAGAGTGCTCAGGTACGCGAGTAAGCTTGAGTGAGATTTCCTAAGAGAAGGACTGTTTATACTAGTGAGAGTGCTCAAGTAAGAGAATAGGTTGGAGTGAGAGTGCCTAAGAGAGGGACTGTATAGACTAGTGAGAGAGTAAATTTGGGGCAGGTGCCTAACAGAAGGACTGTTTATACTAGTGAGAGTGCTCAAGTAAGAGAGTAGGTTTGAGTGATAGTGCCTAAGAGAGGGACTGTATAGACTAGTGAGAGAGTAAATTTGGGGCAGGTGCCTAACAGAAGGACTGTTTATACTAGTGAGAGTGCTCAAGTAAGAGAGTAGGTTTGAGTGATAGTGCCTATGAGAGGGACTGTATAGACTAGTGAGAGATTATGTTTGGGTGAGAGTGCCTAAAAGAGGACTGTAAATACTACTGAGACTGAAGCGAGTAAGCTTGAGTGAGATTTCCTAAGAGAAGGACTGTTTATACTAGTAAAAGTGTTCAAGTAAGTGAGTAGGTTTGGGTGAAAGTGCCTAAGACAGGGACTGTATAGACAAGTTAGAGAGTAAGTTTCGGTGAGAGCGCTTTAGGGAGGGACTGTATATACTAGTGAGAGAGTAATTTGGGAAAGGTACCTAAGAGAAGGACTGTTTATACTAGTGGGAGTGCTCAGGTAAGAAAGTAGGTTTGAGTGATAGTGCCTAAGAGTCTGGGACTGTATATACTAATGACAGTGCACAATGAAGAGAGTAAGTTTGATTGAAAGTGCCTACGTGGGGGACTGTATATACTACTGAGAGAGTAAGTTCGGGGCAGGTGCCTAAGAGAAGGACTGGATATACTAGTGGGAGTGCTCAATGAAGAGAGTAGGTTTGAGTGAGAGTGCCTAAGTGAGGGACTGTAAATACTAGTGGGAGTGCTCAATGAAGAGAGTAAGTTTGTGTGAGAGTGCCTAAGTGGGGGATGGTATATACTAGTTAGAGAATAAATTTGGGTTAGCGTGCCTAACAGAGGGACTGGAAATACTAGTGAGAGTGCTCAGTTACGCAAGTAGGTTTGAGTGAAAGTGCCTAAGAGAGGGACTGTATAGACTAGTGTGAGAGTAAGTTTTGGTCAGAGTGCCTAACAGAGGGACTGTATATACTAGTGAGAGTGCTCAGGTGAGAGAGTAGGTTTGGGTGAAAGTACCTAAGAGAGGGACTGTATATACTTAGTGAGAGAGTAAGTTTTGGTGAGAGCGCCTAAGAGAGGGACTGTATATACTATTGAGAGAGTAAATTTGGGGCAGGTGCCTAAGAGAAGGACTGTTTATACTAGTGAGAGTGCTCAAGTAAGAGAATAGGTTGGAGTGATAGTGCCTAAGAGAGGGGCTGTATATTCTAGTGAGAGAGTACGTTTGGGTGACACTGCCCAAGAGAGGGACAGTAAATACCTGTGAGAGAGTGCTCAGGTAAGAGAGTAGGTTTGGGTGAAAGTGCCTAAGTGGGGGATGGTATATACTAGTGAGAGAATAAATTTTGGTTAGCGTGCCTAACAGAGGGACTGGAAATACTAGTGAGAGTGCTCAGGTACGGAGTAAGCTTGAGTGAGATTTCCTAAGAGAAGGACTGTTTATACTAGTAAGAGTGTTCAAGTAAGAGAGTAGGTTTGGGTGAGAGTGCCTAAGAGAGGGACTGTATAGACTAGTGAGAGAGTAAGTTTGAGTAATAGTGTCTAAGAGAGGGACTGTATATACTAGTGAGAGAGTAAATTTGGGGCAGGTGCCTAACAGAAGGACTGGATATACTAGTGAGAGTGCTCAAGTAAGAGAGTAGGTTTGAGTGATAGTGCCTAAGAGAGGGACTGTATAGACTAGTGAGAGATTATGTTTGGGTGAGAGTGCCTAAAAGAGGACTGTAAATACTAGTGAGACTGAAGCGAGTAAGCTTGAGTGAGATTTCCTAAGAGAAGGACTGTTTATACTAGTAAGAGTGTTCAAGTAAGTGAGTAGGTTTGGGTGAAAGTGCCTAAGAGAGGGACTGTATAGACAAGTTAGAGAGTAAGTTTCGGTGAGAGCGCCTAAGGGAGGGACTGTATATGCTAGTGAGAGAGTAAATTTGGGAAATGTACCTAAGAGAAGGACTGTTTATACTAGTGAGAGAGCTCAAGTATGAGAGTAGGTTTGGGTGAAAGTGCCTAAGAGACGTATTGTAAATATTAGTGAGAGTGCTCAAGTAAGAAATTAAGTTTGGGTGAGTGTGTCTAAGAGAGGGACTGGATATACTAATAAGAGTGTCCAAGTAAGAGAGTAGGTTTGGGTGAAAGTGCCTAAGAGAAGGATCGTATAGACTAGTGAGAGAGTAAGTTTTGGTTAGGGTTCCTTAGAGAAGGACTGCTTATAATAGTGAGAGAATAATTTTGGGTGAGTGCCTAAGAGAGGATCTTTCTTTACTGGTCAGAGTTTCTGAGCTATTGATTGAGCGCTCCATTATTGCAGTATTGGCAATAGTCAGGGGCTCTGATCAAATTTTTATCAAAGGCACACAAGCTAGGATGAATGGGTGGCCGCTGTATGACGCTATGATGGGGGTATTGATGAAGATGGAGGCTCTCCTTTTCTTTTGGGGTCTCCTCATGATGTAGTTGGAGGTACATGACCCCCCCATCCTGACAGATCTGATGGTGTCTAACACCAGAGTCTGCAGTCTCCGTTATCTGTACCATTCTATCATCACTATATTTCTTGCAGGTTTTTCGGGGGGTGCAGCAAGCTGTGCGATTCCTCAGGTATCCACTTCCGCTCCTCTCTGCTTTGTCGATCAAACCAGAGCTAATTCTGTTTCCAGATCCCAGGATGAAGTGTTGGTTGAAGTGTTTGGAGCACCAACCCGAAAATCACAACAATGGATGCTCCCCCCTCCTCCGCCCCATGAGGGTCTGGGAAAGTTGATGTCAGCGGTGTTCACAGGGGTGGGTGGGGGTCTGTATACCTGATGATATGAAACACCTCACGTTACATCTCGTGAGCAGGAAACGGACTCAGAAATTTCCTACAACTTCAAGAAACAATAGACATTGTTCAGGAGCCGCTCAACATGATCTCATATCCAGGATGCAAGGAGAGGAACTTCCTCTGGCCCACGGCCGGTCTTAGCCGCCATTGCTTCCCCGAGGCCATAGATGGCATCACCGCACCAATGTTAAAAAGCTCACAACTGGTCAAAGTCGCATCTGCTTCCCCAAGGTCATAGGAGGCATCACTGTCCCAATAGTAAGAAGCTCATGAATGGTCAAAGCCATGTCAGCTACTCCAAAGTCATAGAAGGCATCACTGCCCCAATAGTAAGAAGCTCATGAATGGTCAAAGCCATGTCAGCTTCTCCAAAGTCATAGGTGGCATTACTGCCCCAATAGTAAGAAGCCCATGAATGGTCAAAGCCATGTCAGCTTCTCCAAAGTCATAGGAGGCATCACAGCCCCAGTAGTAAGAAGCCCAAGACTGGTCAAGCCCCGTCTGCTTCCTGAATGTCAAACAAGGCATCACTGCCCTAATACTAAGAAGACCATGAAAGGTCATGGTCAAATCTGCTTCATCGAGGCCATAGGAGGCATCACTGCCCCAATAGTAAGAAGTCCATGACTGGTCATAGCCATGTCTGCTTCACTGAGGCCATAGGAGACATCACTGCCCCAATATTAAGAAGCTCACAACCTGTTTCTCCAAGGTCATAGAAGGCATCATTGCCCAATATTAAGAAGTCCACGAGCGGTCAGGTCCGCGACTGCTCCGCGGAGGTAGTAGGAGTCACTGCTCCAATATGACCAGTTCGACATGGCTGCTTAACTGAGGTAATTGAAGGCATCACTGCTGCAATTTTAAGATGCCCATGACTGCTCCTAGACACTTCTACTTCCTTGTGGTCATAGAAGGCATCACTTCTCTAATAGAAAAAGCCCACAACTGGTCATAGCCATGTCTGCCCACAACGGTCATAGATGGAATCGCTGCTCCAATATCATGAAGACCATGACATTTCATAGCCAAAGCTGCTTCACAGAGGTAATAGAATTCAACACTGCTCCAATATTACAAAGCCATGACTGGTCATAGCCATGTCTGAGTCCCTGAGGTCATAGGAGGCATCACTGCCCAATTTTAAGAAGCCCATAACCCACCGGTCATAGCCACCGCTGCTTCCCTGGGGGTCAAGGGAGGCATCACTGCTCCAATATTAAGAAGTATACAACTGGCTTTAACCACGGCTGCTTCCCAAAGGTCATAGGAGGCATCACTGCTCCAATATTATGAAGACCATGACCGGTCATAGCCACTTCTGCTTCCCTGAGGTCATAAGAGGCATCAATGCTCCAATATGAAGACGTCCATGACTGGTCATAACCATGGCTGCTTGCAAGAGGCCATAGGAGGCATCACTGCTCCAATAGCAAGAAGTCCATGACTGGTCATAACCATGTCTGCTTCCCCAAGGTCATAGGAGGCATCACTCCTCCAATAGTAAGAAGTCCATAACTGGTCATAACCATGGCTGCTCCCAAGAGGCCATAGGAGGCATCACTGCCCCAATAGTAAGAAGTCCATAACTGGTCATAACCATGGCTGCTTCCAAGAGGCCATAGGAGGCCTCACTGCCCCAATAGTAAGAAGTCCATGACTGGCCATAGCCACGGCTGCTTCCAAGAGGCCATAGGAGGCCTCACTGCCCCAATAGTAAGAAGCTCATGACCGGTCATAACCATGGCTGCTTCCCCAAGGTCATAGGAGGCATCACTGCTCCAATAGTAAGAAGCCCTGGTCAACAGGTCATAGCCCCGTCTGCTTCCCCACCTAGTTATTGGGGAAGAAAATAAGAAGATAAATCCTGACTGGTGCGGGGCCCTGAGCTTGAAATTTATCCTGTATAGGGGCTACTATGCAAGTGGGCAAGAGAATTGGGGTGGTACTAGGTACAAATAGCTCCTGACAGGTGGGCGTTCTGTAAAGCTTGAACTTTATTGAGTATGGGGGCCACTAAAAGTCCAAACAAGGGGGCCCCAACGAACAGGACAAAAGGGGTAATTCCTGACTGGTGTGGGGCCCTTGACCAACAACTTCACTCTCTATGGGGATTTTAAGTACCTGGCCACAGAAGGTGGACTCCAGCCAACAGGAACCATGACAGTAGAGATGGTACTAGCTACATATGGCTCTTGACTTGTTCAGGACCCTTGAGATTCATCTTCATACTTTAGGGAGGCTGGTAATAGGTACAAATGGCTCCTAAGAGGTGCGGGGCCCTGGAGCTTTATGAAAATTATTTATGGGGCTATTAAGGAGCCCAGTACTTGGCTGCAGAAGGAAGGCCCCAGACCATAGGGCCCATGAGAATAGGGGCAGTAATAAGTACAAATGGCTCCTAACAGGTTTGTTGCCTTTGAGATTCATCTTCATCCTTTATGGAGGCTTCTAAGGTGTCCAGTACCTGGCTACAGAAGGTGGGCCCCAGTCAGCAATGGGAGGGGAGGGGGTAGAAGGTAAAAAAAAAGGCTCCAGATAGGTAGGGGGCTCCAGAGCTTCAACTTCATCCTGTATCAGGGCTACCAAGGGGCCCAGCCAATGAGTGGTGATACTATCTACAAATGGTTCCTGACAGTTGTGGGGCCCTTGAGCTTCAGCTTCATCCTCTGTGGAAGCTACAAAGTGGCCCGGTAGTTGGCTGCAGAAGGTGGACCCCAATCAACAGGGCTAATCAAAATAGGCATAGGTAAAAATGGCTACAAACCGGCGTGGGGCCCTTGAGCTTCAACTTCAACCTCCATGGGAGCTACCAAGGGGCCCAATGCCTGGCTGCAGAAGGTGGACCCCAGCCAATAGGGCTAATGAAAATAGGGATGATACTAGGTAAAAATTCTTACTAATGGTTTGGGGCCTTTGAGCTTTAACTTCAACCTATATGGGAGCTACCAAGGGGCCCAATACCTGGCTCCAAAAGGTGGCCCCAGCCAACAGGGCACTAAGTACAAATGCCTCTCGACAGGTGCAGGGCCCTGGAGCTTCAGCTTTCTCCCCTTGCTATAGAAGGTTGGGCCAGATAGAATAGGGCCACCTAGAACGGGGGTGGTCCTCGGCTTCTTTGTGTGACCATCTTGGCTGTACCCCACCTGCCCCTCTGTGGACACCAATTCTGACTTAGTATGACCTAAGTATGATCCTGCCCCCCCCTCGCCCATGACACCCCTCTCGTGCCGTTGCTCATGTACTCCAGATAATGTAAACTTTCTATGGCCCTATTAAATTTCCCAGGGTCCTGTGTGGCACATCTCCGGAGGACGCGCCGTCACAGGACTTGTCAAATTTGCTGTTTTGCTCATTAATTGGTCAAACATTGGAGAAAGAATCTGAAAATTTCCAAAAGGTCAGAGCCGTCTTTCACAAGGCGCCATATATTACCGCCTATAGGGCCCATGCGCAGCCACCGCTATTTAGACTAAAATGAAAAGTTATTGTTCGTCCTGAAGCGTCTGGCTATAGCGACCTGGAATAACACACGACGCCGCGCGCCGTCACCACGGAAGAAGTCGTATATCATACACAGCGCAGGATATCCTACCATACAGCCGTGCACACCACCGTGCGGTAAATCACCTGCACAGACGTACACATATCCAAATAACAACCAAACACAGAGCAGAGCACTCACCCCCCAGCTGGAAACCAGCTGTCTCCTCAAAAGCCCTCAACAACATATGATGGTATAAATGATAACACCGTCATAGAGCTACCAAATAATACCACATATAAGGAGCAAACATATCATAATACTTCCATACTGTTACCAAACAAACTCTATAAACCAGGTCCATCAAAACCAATAATATCACTGCATAGGGAAAATATAATACCACCACACCACAACCACATATCATCGTCACATAGTAACTGAATAATACCAATACATAGCACCACCACATAGTGGCTGAATAATACCACCACACCACGACCACATATCATCGTCACATAGTAACAGAATAAAAACACTACATAGCACCACCAAATAGTGACTGAGTAATACCACCACACCACGACCACATATCATCATCACATAGTAACTGAATAATACCACTACATAGCACCACCACAAAGTGGCTGATTAATACCACCACCATGACCCATTATCGTCCTTTTGTAACGAATAAAAGCACTACATAGCACCCCCCATGGGCCCTATAAAACTGCTTATGTACAAGAAAATAACTACTATAATACTGTTCATGTGTAGAAATAATTACTATAATATGCTCCCATGTCAAGAATATAACTCATAAAACTGCCCCTTTTGTACAAGAAAATAATATAAAACTGCCCCCCATGTACGAAGAAAACTACTGTAATATGCCCCCCATGTACAAGAATAACTGCTATAACACTGTCCCCTGTAAAGGAATATAACTATAAAAATACGCCCCAATGTAAAGAATTAATCTATAAAACTGCTCCCTATTACAAAAAATATAACTACTTCATACTGCTCCTGGCAAAATTTTTAACTACTATTTTACTGCTCTAGTATAAGATTAAAAAACTATAATACTTCCCCTTGTCAAGAACTAACTACTGTAATCGCCCTATGACAAGGGAAAAAACTCTTAAAAACTGCCCCCTTGTACAAAAATATAAAATATAATACTCCCCTAGTCAGGAATTAACTATATAATACTGCCCCTTTGTAAAGAATATAACTCTAACTTTTTTCCCCTATGTACAAGAATAAACTCTATAAAGCCCCCCCTTTTTTAAAGAATATAAACTATATATTCTGCCCCTTTGTACAAAAATAAACTCTTTTTTTCTGCCCCCCTTTTGTACAAAAAATAACTCTTATATGCTCCCATGTACAAAAATAACTATTATAATACTACTCTATGTACAAGAATTAATCTATAATATGCTCCTATGAAAGTAATAAATACTTACACTGCTCCCTTTAACGGGAATATAACACTAAATCTGTCCCTGTGTACAAGAATATAACTATAAATATGCCCCCTATGTACAAGAATATAATACTAAAAACTGACCCCCATGAAAGAAATTTTTAAATACTAAAAAAATGCCCTTTTTACAAGATTTAACTATAT
>JAODAL010031417.1:0-48491 GCA_025379985.1 Phyllomedusa bahiana
TACACCTCCATTTCAGGGTCACTCTGGAGAAACTTAAAAGCTTTTGATTTTCCACGCCCTAGCCTCCGGGGGCGGATGAGGGAAAAAGTTTCTGGAGAATCGGCACATTCTCTGCAAACCAGGAATATTCACATCGCACTATTGGCAGAAAAAACGTTGCTTACTGCAGATGTGCTGAAGCCCGCCCTTCCATCCATTTCCGGGGAAAATAAAGCAGCTGGGGGGACTATTCTTGTCGCCGATAATTTGGAGGCAGAGAGGTTGCAAGAGGCGCGGACCACTTGTTTCTTCAGGCGCTGGAGAGTTTTTATAGAATCACATTACTCTGATAGGGAGTTAGGAGCCCTCATGCAAGTGTTCAAATATACTGCTTGGTACTGCAAAGAGGGGATTTGTGGCACGCTGGGGAGACTCCAGGTGTGAAAAAATGTAATTTTCTTACCATCGATCGGGGATAATATGTTTTGAAATCTATGTCAAAAGACGCTTTGGACGTTTTTTTGTTTGATTGTTGGTTTGTTTAAGCAAATTTATTAAGATTTTTTTCTTCATATAATGTTGCTTTTTACTCTGCATGTAACATTTCTATGTTCCAGGCACGGGCCTGGGTTTTGTGAAATCCTTATGTTTCTTCATTTTAACTTGCCAGAGTTTATGTGTCAAATTGTATTGAAAATGCAATAAATATATAATTTTTAAAAAAAAAAAATTGTATTTATATAAAAATTTTTTATTTAAAAATTTTAAAAAATTTTTAAAAAAATTAATAGTTTATATATATATTTATATTATAAATATAGATATATATTAAATTTTTATATATATATATAAAATAATATAATATATACACATCAGTTCATTATATAAATTTGATATAAAATAGAAATGATTCACTATAATTTGACTCATAATAGTTACTTGTTCAATTTGTATTACACTAAGCCTGGACTTTGGTGGATTACTGGGAATCTGATTGCCAGTTCAGGACTGCATATGACCCAGATTAGGGCCAAAAATGTAATAGGATGTACTGCGGTCTTGGTCACCCATCAATGGCAGCAGAAAAAGATCACTGTATCTGTCATGTAGGCCTTGATTGAAGAGCTATGGCAGAGGATGGAAGATGAGAGAACAAGAGCGTGTCTGGAGCAGAGCCTGTCAGAGCTCCATGGCAGCAGAAGATGGTCCAGCTGGTGGAGTTAGGCAATACGGGGGATCAGCAGAGGTAGACGGGAGAAGCGCAGTTTAAGTAAGGATACAGCGCCCGGTGGCGCCGTATCCTGGCCTAAGGACCAAGAAGAGGAGGCAGAAATCAACAATCAAGAGGCAGAAAGGAAGTGAGAGGAGCCTAGAATAGAGAAGGAAGGCAGGACAAGCATCAGCAACAGGAGGCAGGCAGTATGCTTCAGCAGCTCAGCTAGCGATTTTAAAGGCTTTATTGGTTTTGGTTGGTTTTTGTATGATGAAACTGCCAGGTTATAGTTGAATCTAGTGGTACCACAAAATCCAGTGGAGCGGCAGGTGGCAGGTATTACAAAAAAAGTACTTGTTTTGCATTTAATGAATGTCATTAAAAGTGGCCAGGTAACTGTTAATACAAGGACAGTGTTCCTTATCTGGAGGAGGCCATCCCAGGCCTAGGTGTTTTAAAAGTTCAGCAAAAGGAATATTATGCAAAAAGCAAGGATGGTAGTAAAGTTGGAGAGCGTGCGCACCCGGCTAGAACAATATCTGGAGCTGCAGATGGGGAACATGCATAGTGACATTCTTAGCGCTGCTTGTAAACTACTTCTCTTTGAGTGTTCAGTTGTGTGTGGGTTAATAATTTGAAATCTGTTGATTAACACCAAAAAGTAGAGGAGGGAAAGGTCAAGAGAGAGATTTATGTGATAGGATTGTTGCTCCTTTTGAACCGCCGCCTCTTCAGAATCTCTGCTGGCGGAGATTCCTAAAAAAAGAACCTAATGTGTTTCAGCTGATTCACCATGCCTCTTTCCCTGTCGGCCAATTCTTTAAATGATTGTATTGACAAGGAGTTACGCTGTAGGTTACATTAGTTAGACAGTTTAGGCCTTAGGCCTTGACAACCAGCAGATATTCATAACAATAAAAAAGAAGACACTGTGCAATGACTTATGAAAAAATTTGTCTTGTAGTCTTTATCTCTTTATAAAATGCACCAGTTTGACTCCAAGCAGAGTGTTTTATCAAGCAGCTTGTATATAATATTAGATTTCCTATGTGGCTACTGCAGAGGAAATATATGGCTAGACAAGGCGCCCACTGACAAATTCAGCTGTAGGCCACTTTTCAACCCTCAAACAACTTTATTGGTAAATAATAATAATCATAATAAGGCTAAGTTCACGCGGCATAATTGCGGCGTGTTTCAGGGAGCTCGCACCGCTTGAAGCAAGCTCCCTCGGGGCGAGGGGGCCGACAGCCCCATAGACATGCATTATTCACGGCGCGTATACACCGTGAATAATTGACATGTCACTTATCTCCCCGCGCGTCGTATTGTACGAGCGGGGAGAGGAGACGTAATCCATAGTTCTCTATAAGAACTGTGGATTACCGTAATGATTGGGACATATTTCGCCCCATATTGAGTGCAGTACGCGGCGAAATACGCGGCAAAATATGTCCCAATTTAAGCCGTGTGAACATAGCCTAATAATACTGGATCTATAACCAATAATGGGGTGTAAATTACTATAGGATTCTAATATGGCAAAAGCATAACAAATCTTATGGAGAGACTACTGTAGCAAGACACTTCGCCGAGGCTCGCCACGATGTGTGCGAGCTCCACTGGTGTGTCTTGGAAAAAGTCTGGGATAGTGATCAATCGTCGGCTGCAATTGAATTGCTTAAAAAAGAAGCTTATTGGATTGCTAATCTAGAATCGCATACCCCCAAGGGTTTGAACAAGAGTTTTAACCTTAGAATGTTTCTGTAATTTTTATTACTCTGTTGTGATCATAGGGTTAAATTGTTTTTACTTACTTTTTTAAGGAGGTGGTACTCTAAGACGTGTATGCTTGAGGAAGGGGAGGAGCATTCCCAGAAACGTTGCATTGGCTGTGCGTCCAGCTCTGAATGTCGGGTTCTCCTGCTCACCGATCCGGGAGCAACTCAATGAACTAATGCTTTGAACGGCACAGGCAGCCGCAACATAAACCAGAGTATTCAGCCTCTACTTTGACAAATTCTGACACACTGTAACGTACCGTTTAAATGTCTGCTGTTGTTGTTTTTAAGAATTATTAAAGTTACTAAGTTTTACTGGTTCATCTAAACTCAGGAGGACATCCAGGATTTCAGGGCCAACTCTCGTCCATGCCCTTTCTCCCTGGATGTGCTATAGCAGAAAAATGACATGTATAAAAGTTGTCGTTGATGTTCTCGTCCGTTCAGCAATGTGCACCTGCACTGTGCATTAACCACTAGAGTTAATTCAATGTTTGACCAAGAAAACGGGGAATTTTTAAGATGATAATTTTGTACGGTTGTGAACAATGTTATAAATATCCAAATGGCCTTTGTCAGAAAAAAGGTTCCTCACCCCTGCTCTAAAGATTATTCAAAAGATTTTCAAAGTCAAAAAATGAGGAAAATAAACATAATTGTGAAAGGCTGACATTTACACACCTTGAAATTAACATTTTTTTTCTGTGACAGTTTATGTCAATGACATTCATTGACCTTAACTCCTTAAGGTTACTGGTATTTGTTTATTTTTCGATGTGATTGTGTTTCAAGAATCATAACTTTTTAACCATATTTTTCCACCGAAATAGCTGTATGCAGCTTGTTTTTGTTGACAAGTTGTATTTTTAATGGTATTGTAATAAAAAGTGTGTTGTATTGATTCCACTAACTACAAATTAATTCATCCAAATAGCATAAATTATGGTCAGAAATTCCTAGGCCTGGTTTATTGAAGGTGGGGGTAACAGGTTATCTCCAAGTAGGACTTTATACAAGGAGTCTGGAGTTTTATATACTTCAAAGGATCTATAGATGAGGGTCTGTCCATCCATTCTTAAGATTCACCAACCACATTACAATGGTTCAATCAAAGGACATATACAATTAGGCTTTCCTGGTCCATCCCTCTTATCAATTAACCGTCCAGTGAGGGACAGCAAATTACTCTAATGAACTGATGGCCAGCTCTGAAAAATAAACTAAAGTTTGATATTATAAAATATGGTTCCAACAGAAAAACATGTTCACAGTGTGGGGTTCAGCTGTCATCCAAGTGTTCCAATATTTTCCTTGCCCCAACGAACAGGAAGAACTCTACATCGTGTTAGGCATTCTGAAATTTCTCCCTTTTATGTTATAAATTTTATTGCATATATGTATGTCATCCTTTTTTATCTTTATTTTTGTACTTATGTAAGCACTGTAACCTTTTGTCTATTAAAGCTTAAAACTTTAAAGAGAACCTGTCACATGGATTATGCCCCCCCTTGCTGAGGACAGCACAAGCTAGTGTTAGACCTGCTGTTCCCAGCGCTGTGTCCCTTTTTCTGTAAGATGCTGCAGTTTTAGAGCATTTACCCCTCACATCTTATTCATGAGCAAGTGTTAGCCCCGCCCACCAAAGGTCAGCCCCGCCCACTGACAGTTATTCACATGTTTCTACCTATTCAAAGTAATAGGGTTATCAGTTGAGGTGGGCGGGGCTAGCCTCAGATGGGCGGGGTTTGAAAAAAAAACTCTTTGAATAACTCTTCGAATGACTCTTCTGGCTGAAAACTGCAGATTTGAGCATTACACGAAAACTACAGGTTGGGGTTTTGAGGTGCGTGGACTTTGGAAAGGTGTGATTTGCTGATAAGTGTTTACATGACAAGTACTATTTAATGTACCATGTAATGTATTAAGGAGCCTTTTTTGTGGGATGGAAATGGAAAAAAACACAATTGCACAATTCTTTCAGGTTGTTCTTTTTACAGAGTTCATCCAGCGAAATTCTATCTTGATACTGCAGTAGATTCCATCAATAACAAATTTATATAATTTTCACTGCTTTGAAAAAATAATAAAAAACTTTGTTAAAAACAATTTGCTTTGTATCTCCAAATGAAGCTGTTGGGATGACAGGAGAGGTGGCGTAGCACTTTCTAACTGCTTACATGCTGCAGCGGCACTGGTCACACAGTGCCGTTAAACAGTTGAGATTGGAGTTGTCTCTGATCCCGGTGGCAGGTGTCAGCTGTAGTTACTCACTTATTGTTGCCATGATGTACCGGTAGATGAACTTTTCCATCTTGATAGTGTCAGCTTGCAGCTGTCGGTTTTACCTTAAATACATAAATAATAATGATGTGGGTATAAGTGATTATAGGGCAGCTACATTTAGAAACTCACGTCAGGTGACGTCTTATCTGATCAGTTGTTTTTTCCTTTTCTTTCTCCATCCGGTCCAGAACGCATTGATGACTTCTCCCAGCTATAAATCCCTGCAGAATTTACCATACAAACAGTGAAATTGCCCCCATTAGATTATTAGGCCCCCATTTGTGCCACCAGTAGGTAGGAGCACACCTCATATAGCAGACAGGCCCCCCAAATTAAACATGTGGATAGGAAGATTTTTGTTTTACGTAGGTTAGACCTTAAAAATTAGTCAGATAAGTACTGTAGGAAGACTCTTCCTATTAAGTAGGTAAGGTCCCCATTCATTCTAGGGTCTCTTGTAGTAGGTAGGTATATAGCTATGGCCCCCTCTAGTAGATAAGGCCCCGTCTAGTAGATAGGTAAGTACATGGGGACCCCTCTAGTAGGTAGGAAGATACCCCATCTATTAGGCAGATAAGGCCCCTTATAATAGATAGGCAGATAGGGCCCCTTATGGTAGGTAGGCAGATACATAGGACTCCTTATGGTAGGCAGGTAGATAGCGCCCCTTCCGGTAGGTAGGCTGGTAGATAGGGACCCTTATGGTACATAGGCAGGTAGATAGGGCACCTTCTAGTTGGTAGGCAGGTAGATAGGACCCCTTAAGGTAGGTAGATAGGGCCTCTTCAAGTAGGAAGGTAGTTAAGGACTTTCTCCAGTAGGTAGGCAGGTATTCTGCCCGCCCCCCTCCTCCATAAAAAAATAATTAATAATAATACTTGACTCTCACGTGTTCCCCCCCAGTCTGGAGAGGGCAGCATGACGTCATCACGTGAACTGCTCCAAGACGTCTGTTCCGGCGTCTACTAGGACCCAAGCCTGGGCATAGGCTCAGGGTTTAGTATAGGCAGCGGATTGATGACATCATTACATTGTGCCGCTGCCTTTAGTGGGCTAAGTGGCCAGTATTAGTGTAGCCCTGATTGGTTGCTATGGGCAACTAAGTCTTAGATCCTAGACCTTTTTCCCAAAACTCTTAAAAAATAACAGCTCAAATCCACAGCTTTTAGCTCCTCTCCCTATGTCTTAAAATCATTCTTTACATGTATAAAAGTGATCATTATGGAAAGGGGGACAAAATTCGAAAACTTATTTTAGTGGCACTTTTTGCTTTAAAAATAAAAACAGACTTTTTTTCCTACCTTTTTTGATATTTAATTTAAAAAAATGTAATGTATAAATTATATAACATTAAAGCCTTGTATAAAAGGCAATTTAAATAACTGGGTGCAAGAAAGTGATAGTTTGTGCTGGTTTTTAAAAACCCAAAAAGAACTTAAATATGCCTGGTCATAAAAGGAGGAAAATTTCCCAGACTGGAACTGCTGAAACTAATTATCTTATACTAATACTGTAAGTGCTATGATTTATAATCCCATTAATATCTCCGTTTCTCTTACTGAAATGGCTTGGTAAAGAAATTAAATTGAAAGTATCCGGAATTTACAGGACTTTCCACATGGCATAATGAGTAGGCTTCACTTACATAATGAGAACAGTGTCTGACTTAAAGGGGTATTTCCATTGCATTGATTAGCTTTAAACAGGTAGGCAAATGTAAATAAAGACTATTCCTAAATACATTGCTGTTCTGATTTAGCTTCCCTTTGATCTAGAGCAGATCTTATCTCCTGCTTATGTACACAAGCTTCCCTAGGTTACCGACCACCTCTCTATGCTCTAGAAGGGGCCAAAATGGTGACTTTGTTCCCTGTTGTTTCTTATCAGCAGAACAGGAGCTCTTATTTATGTTACTTACTGACAAACTTTAAAGGGAACGTATCACCAATATTTCTTTTTTACTAATTAAAACAAAATACTAACAAGACCTTTTTTTTTCTTCTTAGCTGTTTTTATTTTCTAATTCTAGATTTTTTATTTCTGTTTTCTGTATGTGTTTATGGGGGTGACCATATTGCCTAAACTGCTTTTAACAGCATTTAGAGAGATGCCTTACAGCAGCTTCATGGACATATGAGCCTGTGAACAAGGAGCAGACCCATTGATTTCTATATAAGAGTCAGTGTGTAGGCTCAGGGAGTAGGTGAGCTGTGACGCCTTCTTAGTGTATGCTGTAGTAAGGGATGACATTCTGAAAGGAACGTCATCACTGACGGACATATACATAATAGCAAAAATAAACATAAAAAAACAAATATACAAAAACATAACACGTCAAGAAAGGCTATAAATACAATGTAGACCATAGTGAGCATAAATAAGTAAAAAGAACCGGAAAACCCATTTAACAGGTTAAGTAAGGAACAATAGAATTTTCTTTTACCTGGCACGTTTAACCCTTCACCATCTCTTTACTGGAAGAATTATAGCATTGAAGACATCTTCCTTTGGTAAGATCATTACATTTCTGCACTTCATGGTATTCTATGCATTATATATGTTTAAGGCACTTTATGGTATTCTATATGCAGTTTTATTTAAAGTTTAGTTTTATATGTACACCCTGTATGATGTATATTTAGATCTCTTTAGGGATTGAATTAGGCCACTTGTTAAAAGGCTACTGAGTGATTTTTATCAATAACAACCAACAGTTTTTGTCTGCACTGCTTCTGTGCCTCTCTCTTAGTGGTAGGGTTTGATTGGTCATCTAGCATTTCTGGTCAGCGGCTCATACAGTTCTTATTAATTATAGCTTTTCCTAGTTAGGCTCAGACTGGCTTACACCAAACAGCAGCCCTGGGCATGTTGGGCTGCTTTTTGGTGAGAAAGGCAGAAAAAGAGCAGCAGAAGCAAGAGTCATGTGCAGTCATGAACAGTAGCTGTAGAGTGGGCCCCGGAAATCAACTACACTGGTGGGTCCAAAGAGTCAACTTCACTGGTAGGTCCCAGGAATCAACTCCACTGGTGGGTCCCAAGAATCAACTTTCCCCTTTGGGGGCCCCAAAAATAAAACCCCTGGGGGGGGTCCCAAAAATTTCAACCCCCACGGGTTAAAGTCCCAAGAAAAAAAACTCCATGGGGGGTTTCCCAAAAAATTAAATTTTCACTGGTGGGTCCCAAAAAATTAAAACCCCCATGGGGGGCCCCAAGAATAAAACTCCATGGGGGGCCCAAAAATTTTCAACTTCCCCTGGTGGGGCCCCAATAATCAAACTCCACGGGTTTGGGGCCCCTTGGGAAAACCCAAACCCCCAAAATGGAAAGGGTATTTAAAAAAACCAAAAAACTCCACTTGCTGGGTCTAAAGGGAATCAACTCCATTGGGGGTTTTCCCAAAAGTTTAAAAACTCCGTTTTAGGCCCCGGGAAAACCAAAACTCCCCTGGTTGGGGAAATTTTAAAACCCCAACCCCATGCGGGGTTCTCAAAAAACCCAAAACCTCCACGGGTAGGCCCCTAAAAAACCAATTTCCAAAGGGGTGGTCCCTAAAACCCCAAACTCCACTGGTAGGTCCCAAAAACCCAAAACTCACTGGTGGGTTTCCCTAAAAAAAAACTAAAGGGGTAGGCCCTTTAAAAACCAAAAATTTTCCACGGGTTTGGGTCCCTAAAAAACCAAAACCCAAGGGTTTGGGTTTAAACTAAAAACCCAAACCCTCCAGGGGTGGGTTCAAGAATAAAATCCTTTTGGGGGGTTTCCCAAAGTTTTCGGGCTCCTTTGGGTTGGGTCCCAAAAGATTCAGTTTCCTTTTGGTGTGGCCCCAAAAAAAATTCAGTTTCCATTGAGGGGGCCCCAAAAATTTAAACCCTTCCTTGGTGGGCTCCAAGAATCAGTTTTATTTGGGGGCCCCCCAAAGGGTTCAACTTTTTTGGTGGTGCCCTTAAAATTCTTTTTTCATGGGGGGGCCCCAAAAAATTCAAATTTCCACCGATGGGGCCCCACAGAATCAATTTTTTCTTTTGGGTCCCGACTTTTCCACTCGCACGGGTCTTAATGTCCACTGTTTGGGAAATATGCAAAAAAGATGGGGTTTGGGGGACAAAAAAAGGGAAAAAAGGTTTAGCAAAAATGGTGGCCCCATGGGAAAAGGAGGAACCCGGGGGCAAGTGAAAAAGGGGAGGATGTGCCCCCACCAAAAAAAAAAAAATTTATTTTTTACTTTTTTGGGCCATGGGCCCAACTTAAACTTACCCATTTCTCTATCTTTTTAAAAACACAAAAAAACATATTTTTTTTAAATGTAAAAAACCCTTTTCCCTTCTTTTAACACTGAAAAAAAACTTGATTTCAAAACCTTCACCTTTTTAACCCTTTTTCCCTTCTGAAAAAAGGGAATGGGTTTCCTTTTCTGTTTTAAATTTTGGTGGGCACCCCCAAATTAAAAGGAAAGCCTTATTTTTACAGAAAAATTTACAGCTCCGGGAAAGGGTTTCCAAAACCCTTTCCCTATTTGGGCCCAAATTTTCCCCTAATCTAAATTGGACACAAAAAAAAAGGGGCCCCTTGGACCCCCTTTTCTGCGGTTTGGTGAAAATTCTGGGGAAGGGGGCCTTGTAAGAAAGAACCCTTTGGGGGGGAAAGGGGGGGAAGGTAAAAACTGCGGGAAGGGGGGCGGGAGATTTTTTAAAAAATGAAAAATGTATATTCCCATGTAAAAGGGGAAGGGTGGTTTTTTGGGAATGGGGGACTAAGCAAAAAAGTGTACAGTAAAATTTGGGAATATGTATTTTAAAAAAGGCTTGAGCTTTTTTTAAAATGAATTGTTTTAAGGGTTGGGTGGATTGGGGTGGCCCACCGCAAGGGGATGGAAAGTTAACCCAAAATCGGGGGAGCGGATTTAAAAAGAAAAACCCCCTTTTTTCACCAGGGGGCCCGCCGCAAAGGGGGTTTAAAAATTGGGCTGCGGGTGGGGAAAAACCGGGGTTCGCTACCCCTGCTTTTGATTTTTCCCTTGCGGTGGGGGCCGGGGTAAAAGGGGGGGTTTACAAAAAACCGTAACCCGGGGGGAGGCGTAGCCCGGGGAAACGGGGCAAAAGGGTCGGGGCAGGGGGTTTTGAGGTTCGTGGGCAAAAAAGGGTTCGGGGGCCGGGGGGGGAAAACGGGGCAAGTCGGGAAAAATTTTGGGGAAAAGGGGGGAACTGGTACACGGAAAATCAAAACAAAATCCAACACTCCCCAAAAAAGGGGGGACAAAGGTAGAAAAACCCCAAACCCTTTCGGGCAGTAAATTCCCTTGGGGGGGGGTTTTTCCATATTTTAGGATCGGGGGCTCATAAAAAACCCAATTTAAAATGGTGCGCTCCCCCTTTTTAAAAATTTCCGGGGGGGACCAGCCGCCCGCGCGCGGCCCAAAGGGGGTTGGGTAAGCCCCACGGGGGGCCCCGGTTCAGGCGGAGGGGGTTTTCCCACGGGGAGGGGGGGCCCGGGAAAAAAAAAACGGGGCGCCGGGGGGGACTGAGCAGGGGGGGGCCAGGGAAACCCCGGGGAAAGGCCGGGGGCCACCCTTTTGGCCGGGACCCTTGACAAAACCCTCCCCCCTTAGGTCTCCCCTCTTTTTTCGGAAATTGGGAGGGGGTTTAGGAGGACAGGTTTTCCCCCAGGTTTTCCCCCCGAAAAAACTCCTTTCCGGGGCCCGGGAACCCCTTTCCGTCAATGAGGAAAAAACCGCTTCCCCTCCAAATTTCTTCTCGCCAGCACCTCCTTGACCCAAAATGTTATCGAGGGTTTAAACCCCAGGAAAAAGGTGGAAAAACCCATGGGAGGGAAACGATTTTAGGGCCCCCCACCAGGGAGGAGAGGGACTGGAAGGCGTTCGGGACCGGGGAGAGTGGGAGGCAAAAAAGGGCTTGTAGGGGGGGCACCGGATTAAACTGCCCAAGTACAAAAAAAAGGGCCCGATACTTGGGGGGCCCCAACTTATAGGGGGGGTTCCCTTAAAACGGTGTATTTTGTGGACAACAACCAAAATCTTTTTCCCCCCTGGCTTAAAAAAGGGGGGGGGAAAGGGCTTTCAGTACTGTCAGGCCCGGGGCCTTTGGGGGCGAAAACAGAGGCCCGTTTTAAAAGGGGCCCGAACGCGTGGTTTGCCAGAGTGGGGCTTGATGGGCCCGTATTGGGCCCCTCCAAAGGCGGAAAGTGGGCACGAGGTTTGGGCCCGGGGAGGGGGGGGGCGGGGTGTTTTGCCCAAAACCCCCACAAAAAGGGAGAGGGCTCCAGTTTGGGTTCGGGGGTCAAGGGGAAAATTTTAAGAAAAAATTTTTGCCCGGGGAGGAGGGGCAGGGCCCAATTTTTTCCTGGGGGGCCCGGAAAACCAAAAAAAGTCGTAGGGAGGTACCCCAACATTTGGGTTAAACCCCTCTACCTTTCCGTTAGTTTGGGGGTGGTATGCAGTTTAAAAATCAAGGGTGAATCTGCATTGCCCAATTTGAGCCCGCCAAAAATTTTTCCCAAACAAAATGGACTCCCCACGGACGATGTGCAAAGGAAAGAAACCCTTTCAAGCGAAAAAATGTGGTGGAAAAAAAATTTTTTGGGGGCCCGCTGTGGGCAGAGGGTTTTTCCCGGGGGAGAGGCCCCAAAGGGGCCCTTTTTGGAAAAAAAACTATCTGTCACCCAACCCCGATGACAGTGTTTCCAGAGGAAAAGCGGGGGGAGGTAAAATGAAGTCCATGGGGTATATGGGGGCCCAAAGGGCTTTTTGGCACCGGGAGGAAAGGGGGAAGGGAGCCCCCAGGTCTGAAAAAAAAGGGGGACTTTTTTGCGGCCCACAAGGGTTTAAAGGGGCCCGGGGGCAAAGTCTTTTAACATCACGGCAAGGGTGGGCCCCCAATTTTTATAAGGAGTTTTAAAATTCAGAGATTTTAAAGGGTTGCAGGGTGACCAGTGGTTTTTGAGAGGAAAGGGCCCCTTTTAGGATACGAGGCCGCTTGGCAGGGGCGAACGTAGGGGCCCTTTCCGGGGGGGCAAAACTGTTGAAGATCCCGTGGGGCCGCCGTAAGGGAAACCGTTTCCCGGGGGAATTATGTGTTTTAGAGGCCCGGTTTTAGGGGCCCACAGTTTCAGGGATCTCGAGAGGGCATCCCCCCCCTGACTTTTTTTTTTGGCTGGCCGAAAAGTTGGGGGGGAGGAAATTAAAAGCGGGCGAAGAAAGAGGGGGAAAAAAACCGGGGGTTGCCCAGGATTTTTAAAACGCTGGAAAAAGGGGGTGGAGTTTCAGAAGGGTTATTTGTGATCGGTGAAGATCTCAATGGGAGTCGAGCCCCCCCCAGTAAAATGACGCCATTCTTTTTTGGGGGTAGTTTTATTTGGCAGGGGAAATTCCCGATTTACCGATAGTGTAATTTTCGTTGGCGGGGGTGAAGGCCCTAGGAAGAATCCAAAAGGGTTTCCCCAAATTTTTTTAAGAAAAACAGCACCCCGGGAACCTTTTTTGGGGAGGGGGTCCAAATTTGGAATTTAAATGGATGCAGTGGGTGGGGCAGACAGAAAGGAGCGAAAAAGAATGCTGCTTTAAACCCCTTTAAAAGGGTTTTTTGGGGCCCCGGGAGGCCCCGGGGTTGGGGGGTTTGGGATTTTTCTTGGTTTAGGGGGTAACCCCCGGGGGCCCCCCGTGTGGGGGGTATTTCGGGATAAAAAATGCCTGTAGTAGTTAGCAAAAAACCCCCCAAAAAGGGGTGGATGGGCAGAAAACCCACCGGTTTAGGGGCCCCTGCGGACCGCCTAAAGGTTGGGGAAGGGGGCCTTTTGGAAAAACCTTTAACTGAAACGATGTTTCCCATAAGGGAAAGGGCAAGGAGGTGCTTTTTAAAAAAGGGGGAATTTTCTCCCGGGTTTTGGGTTAGAGATGGTGGGTACGGGACGTTTGGGGGGCAAACCCGGCGGACCTTTGGGGGGTGAGTCTTTTAGATTTTGGAGGGAAAATTTTAAAATGTTGTCCCGATAGCTATGCGCAGGGGGGAGAAAAAGGGGGGAGGAAGTTTTTCGTTGGGAAAAGAAGTTTTGGGAAAAAAAAAAAAGCCGGGGGCGTTGAAAAGGCCCAATGGGTTTATGAGGGGTATTCCAAAACGGGGCCGTTAAAAAGGGTTTTCAAAGGCCGTTTTCCATTTTGTGGCCCTTTCCCCCATACGGGAAAAAGGTTGTAAAAACCCCCGTAGATCCCAAATTTTGGGAAAAAAAAAATTTTCCCCCACGTTTTTCGGGTCAAACAGTTCCGGGGGATCAGAGGCAGGGAGTTTTCGAATTTTTTTTGGTGTTTTTTTTTAGCCCCGATAATCGATACGGGGGGAGAGTTCCTTTTTTTCTTTCGGAAAAAAAAAAAGAAGGGAAAATTTTGGGCCCCCCCAGGGGAAAGGGCTTGGGTTTTAAAAGCCCCTTTCGGAGTTTTTTCCCCGAATGTTTTCTTTCCCACATTGCTTGGTTTTCCGGGGGCCCGGGGAAAATGGGTTTACTCTCCCCCCGGAGAGGCGTTTTTACCCGGTTGCAGGTTTTAATAGGACAGTCGTAAGGGGGCCCGGGGCGGAGGAAGAGTTTCGGCCTGTTTTTTCGGAAAAAAACGTCGGCCTTTATCCTTTTTAAAAGGGGGGGGGGCAGGGCCCGGCAGGGGGGTTTTGTAGGGGTTTGGGGAAGGGAGGGGCCGTTTGGCAGGGCGGGGAAAAACGGCTTGTGGGAAAGCACGCTGGAAACCCCCAAAGGGGCCAAACTCGGCCCTGTGTTTCCGTCAGGGTCGGGGGGGGTGTGAACCTGTAAAACCCAAGGGGGGTCCCCGGAGGGTTTTTAGAAGAGGGAGGAGGCCAAAAAAACGGAAGGGGGGTTTTGAGTCTCTTTGTTGGGAGGGTGCCTTTTTCTGCAAGGGTTTAGGGGGCGGTGTGGGGAGAAAAAACCGGGAAAAGCATCCTTGAAGGGGATTCGCCCCTGCGAGGGGGACGAACATGGGTTTCTGAAAAGGGGTCCCGGGGGGAAGGAAAAATTTGGGGGAAACCCGTGCGTGGCTGGAAAAAAATTACCCGGCCCGCCCCCCAGTTTCCCGGGGAAAGGGGGTTGGGCCCGAAAGGGTTTTCTTTTTCCGGGGAAAAATTTCCCCCAAATGTACCCGGGAAAGGGGCCAAAATGGGGAAGGGCCGCCCCTGACCACCTAGGGAGGCCCCTTCCCGTGAACCCTTGGTGCGGGTGTTTCCCGGGCGCCCCCGGAAAAGTCCCCCAAAGGGAAAGGGGGCCCGGGGGCCGCCACAAATTTGAAAACATAGTTGGCCTTAAAACGGGGCGCTGTGAGGTTTTCCCCCTGGGTCAAGTGAGCCCCTTTTGGGAATGAAAGGGTTTTATCCCATAATAAAAGGGGGAGGTGGAGGAAAATGGAGGTCAAATTTAAAAAACGGGAAAACCAGGGAAAAAGGTTGCCCGGGGTTGGGGGGGGGGAACCCCCCGGTTTGGGGGGAGCTTTTTGTTGGTTTTCTCGGCAAAAAACGTTTTAAACGATTTTTTTTTGGGGTTTGGCCCGCCGGGGAAACAGTTCGTTCCCGAGGGGAAGAGGGCAGATTTCCCCCCCCGGGAAGCTCATCTTTTTATTTTCGCCCTGAGGGGGGGCCTTTTCCCGAAGGTTGCCCCTAATTTCCTTTTATTGTTACCAATTTCCTTCCGAGGGGTTTGGGGACGGGGGAAAATGACCGGGAAATATGAAATCACAGTGGAGTCGCCCCGGGCGGGGACGAAGCCCGGCTGAAAACAGCAAGGAGGGGCCCGGCCCCGGTTTTCCCCCGAAAGGGCCCGGTGGCGAAAAACCCCCGGAGGGGAAAGGGGTTTTCAGATTGCTGTTGCGGAAACTCCTCGGGGCCCCCTGTGGGGGTTTGGGCCCCGGACGAGCTTCGTCCGGGGAAGGGGGAGGCTAATTATGAAAAGGGCCAAACCCTTTGGCCCCTCGTGGGGGAAAATTTATGCCCAAATCTCGATAGGGGTTTAAGCTTGGGGCTGCGAAGGGCCCCTCCCTTTCTTGGGGTCCCATCATAGGGGAGAGGGGGGGCGGGGAGATCAGAAAAAAGGGTCCCCCCTGCAGGGGGGAAGGGTAGCGCCATGGGGGTGCGGGGGGCAAGTTTATGCAGTGGGCGGGTTAGGGAAACCGCAGGGGGGAGGGAGAAAGGAAGGGGCAAATTGAATTTATACGTGGGTTTTTGCTGGAGGACGGCCGTTTTGTGACGTTCCCCAAAAGTTTTGGGCAGAAATTTTCCCTGGGGGAATTTTAATTGGGGCCGATTGTACTGTTTAAAGGGTTTTGGTGGAAAATTTTTTCTGGCCACCCCAAACGTTTATAGTTTAAAAACCACGCCAAAGGGCGGGGGTCTAAGTTGCCCCCGGTTTTCACCGGAGCCCCCCGCCAAAAAGGAATGGGACTTTTCTGCGGCGTGAGGGGGTACCAGGTCCCCTACCCCCCGATTGATTTTTCTTGCCGAAAGGCCGGGGGGCCCGGGGGAAAAGCGTGGTACAAAAATCGTAATCCAAAAGGGGGTAGGGCAGGAAAAGGCCCGAAAGGGGCGGGAAAGGCGGGGCAATTTTAGGGGAAAGGGGGCAGGAAAAGTTAAACAAGCGGACTGGTACCCCCGGGTAATCAATAAAAACTCCAAAATCTCAAAAAGGGGTAGGTTTCGCACCCCCAAAAACCCCTTTTGGCAGTGGGGTTTTTCTGGGGGCGTTAAATTTCCTATTTTAGGGGGCAGCGCCCTTTAAAAAAACCCAAATTTAAAGGTCCCCTTTGGGCCCCTTTAAAAACCCGGAACCCGCCCCGCGGGCCCCCCCTTAAAACGGGGGTACACCAGGGGCCGGGACAGGCAAAGGGGGGCGTTTTAAAAGGACGCCTATTATCTTCCCAAAAAAGCACCTCTCCTTTTTTATTAATTTTACAAAAATTTTTAAAGGGGGATTGGGGCACGTGGGGGCCCCGGGGGGCCCGTGCGGGGACCGCCTGCGGGGGAGGGGGGCGGCCACGGGGGGCCGCGGGGACCAGGGGGCGGCCCCCCTTGGGAAAAAATGTATATTTGATATTAAAAAGGGGAGGTTTTCCCTTTTTGGGGGGAAAATTAAAAATGACAATTTTGGGGTACAGCACAAAGGAAAATTTTTATTCCCAAAAGAAAATGCATTTTTATCAGGGGGGAGAAGGGGTTTATGGTAGTTGATAAAGTATTTTTGTTTTGTGAAAGTAAAATCTATTCTGCTTAGTCGTCTAGGTGAGCACTCAGTTGCAATAATTATGAGAGAGATGGGACGGAAGTACATCACAGTCAGGGCAGAAATGTCCATTGATACAGTACGTGGGCGCAGGCAGCATGGTAAGATGGGGCGCTGAGGATTGCTGTTTATGGGAGCATGGTGGCATAGTAGCAGCACATATTATGAGTGTGTGTGCAGGAGAGCGGAAGGGGGAGTGGGTTTTTGTGGATTCTCTGATGGCTAAATGGTGAGCACTGAATAGGGTGTGTATTTTAACAGGATATAAAAAGGAGTGGCTTTAGACCACTTTGTGACCGGACCTTTAACCCTGATGGAAGCCAGGTTAGGGGGTGAAACTTTGTGGTGAGGTCGGCAGGGACGTTTTAAATTGTGATTTCTTCACTCTGTCTAGAAGTGTCACCAAGCTGCAGACTGGTCCATGAGATTAGGGAGATTGCCAAGTAGGAGGCTTGGGATCCTTACTGGAGCTAGTAAATTGCTGTATTTTATAAGCTTTCCTGTTAATAAGTGGTTTAACCCCACAGGACTTGATAACGGGAAAGGAGCTATTCTTCTTTCAGAAGTAAAAAAAAAGGGTTAAATGGTGAGGTTAGAAATCGGGGTTTTTAATTAGTGTGGTATAGAGGTTAAGAATTAAAGTTACGTTTTAGTGTTTTACAGATAGAAAAACTGATAGAGTTTAAGTTTGCCTATGGCAAAATATTAAATATAGTGATCATAAGTCACTCTCTGTTCTCTTTCGAGATTTCCATTTTTTTTGGGAGAATATGTGAAAAGTTTGGTGAACAGGAATGTTCAAAATGGGGGGGAAATCTAGGGAATGGCAGGTTTTTTGAGTCAGAAAATTAATTTGGACATTTTTCACAGGAAGCTAATGTAGTATTTTTAATAAAACCAATTCCATTGAATGAAACTAATATCCATATAGCCTTTCAGAAATTAAATAAAAACCTTACAAAACAAAATTCGGCAGGTGGGAAGTAGCCCGTTAGAGACTTATATACAACAACAAATTGTGTATAGAGGATTAAAGGATCAGTTTGAGAACCCTATTTTATTCAAGGGTTGGGAAAATTGCTAACTGAATGCTCTCTGAAATTGATGAAATACCTGTCAGAAAATACGAAAGAATTTATTTAATAAATTTTAAGTGAACAACTAAATCAGGAGTAGTGGGATTAATAACTTTGGGGCCACCAGATTTCCCTGAATTAGAACAAAAATTACAACGAAATATAGAATCTCTGAGAGAAGAAATTAAAGAAAGCAAACATAACAAATATCTGAGGGATCGGAAAGATTTTGATAACAATCAGGTTTATATTAGGAAAAATAGTAGATTTACCCACAAACCTAATCTATATTCAGATTTGTCAGATTCAGAGACTTCTGCTGTAGAAGAATCTTCTACAGGTTCTATTAATAGTTATACACAAGGTAAGAAAACTGGCTGGAGGAAGGGTCAGAGAAAAAATAGAGGTTGGACAAATAAGAAAACACATAAAAAATCATCTACTCAGACAGTACAAGATCAGAATCCTCAGAGATGCCAATCAGGAGAAGGACCAGTGGGATCAAATACATTGTCCTCTTCTGCATCCCGTAGTGTGGTGGCCCAGGGTATGGGAGCACAGGCAATGATTTCAAATGGCAGTACAAATATGCCACTAGTGGCAGGAAATGGACAGGTTATGAACACAATGCAGGAAAAATAGAAACAACCAGCTCACCGATGGTGAAAGTAAAGCCAGCACGGACCGCACGGCTCATGCAGAAATCCAATAACAAAAGGAAAAATGTCCAGCTGTGCTTGAATAAAGTATAATCCACAATTTATTCGGAGGGAAGTAAAATAAACAGGAAAAACAGGTACATTTAACACGTTTCAGGCCTTGTGCATATCGGCCTTAGTCGTAGCATAGTAACAAAAACAAAACACGCTCATTTATATAGATACATATGTTAATTAACAGGTGTTACAAATCAATGGGCGTGGAAACCACAATGGACAGAAAACACATGCACAAAAAAAGGGGAGAAAAAGAAAGACAACAGGAATAATAAAAAATATACATATATGCCTCATATTAATAGTGTAAGATTAAATCCTGTCTGCTATTTACCCCCTGAACGACCGCGCACCGTCTTTTGACGGCGGCCGGTGCGGGTCGTTCGTCTGCAGCGACGTCTTTTGACGTCGCTGCAGACATCGGGGTTTGCGGCGCCGCAGCTGCGCTAGGATCGGGGCTGAACTACACAGCCCCGATCCCAGAGCATCTCCTGCAGGCATCGGGGAGCGGAGGAAACCTCCGCAAACCCGATGCCTTAACCCTTTGATTGCGGCGGTGCATTACCGCAGCGCAATCAAAGGGATCCCCTGCTCTGTCGGGTGATCGGAACGCCCGGTCACCCGACAGAGCTCAGGGACCGGCTGCACAGTCAGCTCTGGGGACCTAGCATGGCCCCAGAGTTGTCTGTGTTAGAAGCCAGTGATTAGGTTGCACTGTGTGCTGTCCTAATCACTGCCTGTGTCAGTCTGTCACAGATTAGCATGTATGAGCATATAAGAATATGCTAATACATTACTAAGTGTAAAAAAAAAATTTAAAAAAATGTTAAACAGTTCTCCCTTCATGGGAGTCAAAAAAAGTACAAAAAAACCATAAAAAGTGTAAAAAAAAAGAATAAAAAAAATAAATAATAAATAAAAATAAATATTTAATAAAAAATAATTGTACATAAATTACACGCACAAAAAAACCTACACATATTTGGTATCCACATGACCGTAATAACCTGTAGAATTAATCTAACAAGTTATTAAGTGTGAAATGTGAATGGTGTAAAAAAAAATTAAAAAAACAAAAAAGTTTAAGAAAAAAAATAAAAAAAATACTGCAATTATTTAAAAGTGTACATAAAACTATTCCCTTATAAAGTACAAACTTGTCTCGAATAAAACGAGGCCTCATCCAACTGCGTCATTGAAAAAATAAAAAGTTACAACTGTTAAACGCAAGGAGGCCAAAACTAAAAAAATGTTCTGGTCATTAATACTTTTGAGGCGTTCGGCTTAAGGGGTTAAACCAGATGGCACTCTCGTTTTTAGAGTAAAGATCCAAAAGGATTCACGATTCAAAAGTCTGCGTCTACGTTCACCTCCCCTCTCTGATACATTAACCCTTTCAATACCTTGTGCAACAAGGGTATTTTTATTACCTCCATGATGAACAATACAGTGTTGGGAGACGGCCGATGAGCCATGCATAATCGCAGCCTTAGCATCAGATAAGTGTCTTCTAATACGATCCTTCAGTTTACAAGTTGTGCAGCCAACATATTGGATGCGGCACTGCACACATGAAACAAGATAAAAACATACTGAGTATTGCAGTTGATATATGCTTGATGGTATAGTTTTTATTAGTCTGGAAAGATCGAAAAGAAGAACACTGACTGAGAATGCCGCAACAATATACATCGGCGTGTCCACCTTAAAACATCCTACATACCGCAACCAGGTAGGTTCCAAAGTAGGACTCTGAAACAAATGGGTGACAATAGTTGCTTAAGAGTGGGAGCTCTTTAGCGATACATTTGAAACCACCAGAAAAACAACTATTTAAAGAGGGTCAGAAGTGCAGTATAGGCAAAAAAAATTTAAGAATAGCTGATATTGAGAAAACTCCACAGATACGAAGTAGAGAAAATTAATGGTGACTTTAATGCAAAATCTGAAACACTATTGGAGCGTTTACTAATAGGACTATCTCGTGTCCTTTTAAAAGCTATATTTTTAGCACGCTTAAGGCTCCAATTTGGTTACTGTCTATGCCTAGTCTCTCCTCAATTTTTTCACTTTCTTTTAGAAATCCTGCGTATCCGAGCAATTGCGTCTGGATCGTAGCATTTCACCAACAGGAATATTTTTTGATGGTATGCTTGGCATGGCACGAATGGGCGTGCAGGATAGTGTTCCCTGCAGAAGCTTTTCTAAAAGATGTTATAGAGACAGAGTGTGCACCACCGAAAAGTGTTAAATCCAAAAAATCAACAGAAGAAAGATGGTGATGAAAAATAAATTTTAAACATAATGAATTATTGTTGAAAAAATCTGACACATCTGGTACGGCCGCCACATCGCCCCCCCAAACTATCAGGAGGTCATCTATGTAACGACCGTACCAGATAATGCCTGAACTGAAAGGATTGGACTCAGAAAAAAGAAAAAAACACTCCCACCAAGCCATGTAAATATTTGCGATAGATGGAGCAAATTTAGCTCCCATTGGGACACTGAGACCTGCAAATAAAATATCCTAAATTTGAAAAATTATGTTTCAAAAGGTACAGCAAAGTATCGAGTAAGAATCCCTTAAACAAATCTCATAATCATTGTATGTATCCAAAAACCAACGCACGGCTGCAAGAGCGCCATCGTGTGGTATCACCGTATATAGGGACTGTACGTCCGCAGTAATCCAAGAGAATTTGTCACTCCATGAAAATTTTTCAAAGGCCATAAGGACATCAGTAGAGTCCTGTAAAAAACTGGAATTAATTTCATGAGGGGTTGCAAAAACTGTCAACCATCCGACAAAATTCTCATTCAATGACCCAATACCAGCAACTATTGGGTCACTGGAGGAGGAACGCCACCTTTATGTATCTTAGGGAGTGAATGGAAAATAGCTACAATGGGTGTACCGGGAACGGTTGGACAGTTTTGTGCAACCCCTCAGGAAATTAATTCAGGTTTTTTTACAGGACTCTACTGATGTCTTATGGCTTTGAAAAATTTTCATGGAGTGACAAATTCTCTTGGATTACTGCGGACGTACAGTCCCTATATATGGTGATACCACACGATGGTGCTATTGCAGCCTTGCGTTGGTTTTTGGATACATACAGTGATTATGAGGATTTGTTTAAGGGATTCTTACTCGATACTTTGCTGTACCTTTTGAAACATAATTTTTTCAAATTTGAGGATGTATTTTATTTGCAGGTCTCAGGTGTCCCATGGGAGCTAAATTTGCTCCATCTATCGCAAATATTTACATGGCTTGGTGGGAGTGTTTTTTTTCTTTTATCTGGTACGGTCGTTACATAGATGACCTCCTGATAGTTTGGGGGGGCGATGTGGCGGCCGTACCAGATGTGTCAGATTTTTTCAACAATAATTCATTATGTTTAAAATTTATTTTTCATCACCATCTTTCTTCTGTTGATTTTTTGGACTTAACACTTTTCGGTGGTGCACACTCTGTCTCTATAACATCTTTTAGAAAAGCTTCTGCAGGGAACACTATCCTGCACGCCCATTCGTGCCATGCCAAGCATTCCATCAAAAATATTCCTGTTGGTGAAATGCTACGATCCAGACGCAATTGCTCGGATACGCAGGATTTCTTAAAAGAAAGTGAAAAAATTGAGGAGAGACTTAGGCATAGACAGTATCCAAATTGGAGCCTTAAGCGTGCTAAAAATATAGCTTTTAAAAGGACACGAGATAGTCTTTTATTTAAGACGCTCCAATAGTGTTTCATATTTTGCATTAAAGTCACCATTAATTGTCTCTACTTCGTATACATGTGGAGTTTTCTCAGATATCAGCTTTACTTAATTTTTTTTGCCTATACTCACTTCTGACCCTTTTAAATAGTTGTTTTTCTGGTGGTTTCAAATGTATCGTTTAAAAGAGCTCCCATCTTAAGCAACTATTGTCCCCCAGTTTGTTTCAGAGTCCTATTTTGGGAAACCCTACCTGGTTGCGGTATGTAGGATGTTTTAAGTGTGGACACGGCCGATGTATTTGTTGCGGCATTTCAGTCAGTGTTTCTTCTTTTCGATCTTTCCAGACTAATAAAAACTATACCAATCAAGCAGTATATCAACTGCAAAAACCCCGTATGTTGTTTATCTTGTTTCATTGTGCAGTGCCGCATCCAATATGTTGGCTGCACGACTTGTAAACTGAAGGATCGTATTAGAAGACACTTATCTGATGCTAAGGCTGCGATTATGCATGGCTCATCGGCCGTCTCCCAACACTGTATTGTTCATCATGGAGGTAATACAAATACCCTTGTGGCACAAGGTATTGAAAGGGTTAATGTATCAGAGAGGGGAGGTGATCGTAGACGCAGACTTTTGAATCGTGAATCCTTTTGGATCTTTACTCTAAAAACGAGAGTGCCATCTGGTTTAAATAGCAGACAGGATTTAATCTTACACTATTAATATGATGCATATATGTATATTTTTTATTATTCATGAACACAATGCAAACTCAATCTCAGGAGCATTCAAAAATGCAAATGCATCCACTTTTTTTAGAACAACCAAGGATTCTCTTGAGGATCGAGAGAAGGGGAATTATCAGCAATAACAAAGGATGGAGCACTACAAGTGATTAACTTATCCTCTCATAGATTAACGGAAAATCAAAAACAGGTGTTAGCATATGGTCTTACGTTTACGCCCATGCCCAAATTTAATGAGTTTGTATGGGTAAAAGATATTAATCTCTTTGCTAGAAGATTGGCTTTACATAAATATCATAAAATGAAAAATAATGATGAACAAACCTTTAGGAAACTAGAGGAAAAAACATTGGGTGATCTTGAACAATTGCGGGTGGAAGGTGAAGGGAGATACCATAATTTAGATTTACCCTTGACAAATTTGAAACCAAAATCTAGGAATACACCTCCGATATCACAATATAATTTATTGGATACGTTTGTGGAAAGTAGAAACGCAAGATATAAAGAAAATAGCACTCAGACGAAAACCTTTCTTCTTTAAATTTAAAAATGGGAGGAACAATTAGCTATTGCAGAATTACAATCTAACAGGGAGATAGTAATCAAACCCAGTGACAAGGGTGGTAATATTGTCATCTTAATAAAAGTGACGTTAAAGCAATGGTTGTGAGAATACTTGAGATTCAGAAACATATGAGAGGCTTCCAAAAGATCCAACCAAATGATTTATCTGAAGGAATTAAAAGCGTTTTGGACCGGGGAAATTGAGAAAAAATTAATTACTGGGAGGAGAAGAATTTATGTTAAATGTGAATCCTACTATTGCTACCCTTTATGAAATTACCAAAGTGCATAAAGAGGTTGTGCCAATACCAGGAAGACCGATAGTTTCAGGCAGAAAAAATTTAACACAAGGGACCTAGCACGTATTTGACCGTTTACTGATGCCCTTTGTCACTGGCCTTCCTTCATATCTTAAAGATACGAAGGTATGTGATAAGAATTAACGATCTGTGGTGAGTGAGAGTACACTTCTTGCAAGTTTAGACGTAGAAGCCCTATACAGTAACATTAGACATGATCTGGGCCTGAAAGCAATAAGTATTTTTTAAAACACAAGAGGTACACAATTTATGAAATACTATGATTTCGTTTTACAGTTATTGAATTTTTGTTTTGACGCATAATTTATTTTTTGTTTGATGGCACCTTTTTTCACCAGATAAAGGGAGCAGCCATGGGCACAGTCTGTGCGCCAAGTTTTGCTAATTTATTTTTGGGTTGGTGGGAGGATGCTATTGTTTTTTCTGGAACACTTTGAAATATTCACGGGATCGGATTTTATTTTGGGGGCGCTTTATTGATAATATTTTGATGTTTTGGGATGGTAGTGAAAAGTTATTTCATGGATTTTGATCTAGACTAAATGATAATGAATTTGGGATGAAATTCACTTTGAAATTCATCGAGAGAAAATAAATTTTTTGGATCTTCAAATTATGTTGGATGAAAACAAGCGATTCAGACAAAGATATTTCGGAAAATACGGATACCAACAGTTTGTTACATTTTTCAAGCTGGCATCCACCTTTTTCTCAAAAAAGGGGATTCCATAGGCCAATTTCTTAGGGCTCGTAGGAATTGCTTACTTTAGAGGCTTTTAATGAAGAATGTATAAAGTTAAATGCACGTTTTCAGGCAAGGGGTTATCCGAAAAAATGTTTGAGGAAGGCGTTTAACAGGGCTTTGACCAGTGACAGAGGACATTTATTAATTAGTAAAAAGAAGAAGGAAAAAACTGATTTAATTCATTGTATAGGTACCTTTGATGATAGAGCCAATGAAATGAGGGATATACTTAGAAGACATTGGCAAATTCTGAAGGCATATCCAGTAATCTCAGAGGTGATTTCTAAATACACTAGTGTCACTTAAAGAATAGGAAGAAATCTTAGTGATGAATTTGTACATAGTCATTTTGAGGGAGATGGCAAAAAAACATGGTTACAGTCTCTGGTGGTAGGCTCATATCCTTGTGGCAACTGTGCATTCTGTCCATTCATATGGAAAACTAAAGAATTTGTTAATCCCATTGATAAGAGAAGATTTGAGATAAGACATTTTATCATCTGTAAACCAGAGGGGTGATTTATGGGGCTATGTGTACCTGCCCCAAGATCTATGTGGGAAAAACCATACAGGAGTTTCGCCGTCAGATCTCGAAACATCTGAGTACTATTAAAACTAGAGGTGACACCCCCTAGCGAGACACATTTTGGAAGTACTTTAAAGGTGAAATAGAGGTGCTTAAATTTTGGGGCATCTTGGTGAAAAAGCTAGGGGAAAGAAAGGGCGATCTGGATGTAGTTTTGTGTCAGGAAGAGGCAAAAATGATATCAGACTCAATACATTGAAACCTAAAAGGGCCTAAATGAAGGCTTTTCATTTTCAGCATTTATTTAATCTTTGCTGAATCCCTATATGATAGTTTTTGAAGAAACATGATATATGTGATTAAATACGGTCAGCGAATATAGCACGGTTGAATATATGAATAAAGAAGCATCAGAGGTCACATCTATTTTTTCCTTCCTCCCATCTCCCTCCGGTCCCCCCCCCGCCTCTACATTGTCCCTCATTTTCCCTGTGTTTTGTAATGATGATCGGTACTGATCACGTGAGGCCACGTTTCTATTTAACAAACTGGAATGTATGCATATTGTTTCTGTGCATGGAGGGATTTGTTGGCAGCTGAATCATATGATATATGCACTCACGTTGTTGTGGCGAGGCGCAGCCAGGAGTAGAAATTTCTATCTATTCATGTATTATTCATTATGTATAGATTTATTGTTTCTGCTCGCTGCATTGATTTTGTGCTAACTTAAAATACAAGATATGGAGTATAGATGTATGCAGATGCAATAAACTTTGAATGTGCTAATATTTTTGGGATGCTCCCTTGTGACGTAATGAATTAGGTGGCTAGCCCTGACCTGTAAGAAAGATCTTTAATGGGGAAGGGGGGGAGGTGAAACTGCGGGAAGGAGGGTGGGCTAACCTTAGAGCCTGCAGATTTATTAAAATGAATATGTATATTACATGTAAAAGAGAAGTGGTTTATGGGAACAGACTAAGACAATAGTGCACAGTACAATGGAATATATATTTAATAAGGCTTGCAGCTTTATTAAAATGAATATGTATATTAGATTTAAAGGAGAGGTGCTTTGTGGGAAGATAATATGACAATAGTGTACAGTACAATGGAATATATATTCCCAATGAATATGCATATTATACATGGAGGAGAAGGGGTTTATGGTAGTTGATAAAGCTGGTAGTGTGCTGTGGAATGTAACACCTATTCTGCTTATTCCGCTCTAGGTGAGCCACGCAGTTGCAATAATATGAGAGAGATGGGACGGAAGTCCATCACAGTCATGGCAGAAATGTCCATTGATACAGTACGTGGGCGCGGGCAGCATGGTAAGATGGGGCGCAAGCCCATTATGGAGATGGTGAATTTGTCTGAGGATTGCTGTTTATGGGAGCATGGTGGCAGTAGTAGCAGCACATATTATGAGTGTGCGTGCAGGAGAGCGGAAGGGGGAGTGGGTTTTGTGGATTCTCTGTGGCTTTAAAAGGTGGCACTGAATAGTGTGTGCTAACATGATATAAAAGGAAGTGAGGGTTAGACCACATGTGGGCTGGACCTCTAACCCTGATGAAGCCCGGTTAGCTGGTGAAACATGTCGGGTAGGTCAGGCATGACGTTTTAATTGTGATTTCTCACCTCTGTCTAGAAGTGTCACCAGCTGCAGACTGTGTTCATGAGATTAGGGACGATTGCCCAAGTAGGAGGCTTGGGATCCCTTACTGGAGCTAGTAAATTGCTGTATATATAAGGCTTTCCTGTTAATAGGTGGTGCTTCACCAGGGGCTTGATAACAGAAAAGGAGCTATTCCTTCTTTCAGAAGTAGGGAAAAGGGTTTAAATGGTGAGGATAGAACTCAGGTTTCTAAAAATATGTGTGTAGAGGTTAAGAATTAACATAATAAAAGTTCGTTTTAGTGTTTTACAGATTGAGAACTGACAGAGTTTAAGTTTGCCTATGGCAAAATAGTAAATATAGTGATCAAAAGTCACTCTCTGTTCTCTTGCGAGATTCCCATTTTTTTGGAGAATATGTCACCAAAAGAAAGAAACAGACTTTATCCGGTGCCAGAGCGCCATTGCTCAGAAGCTGCTGCATTGTATTAATTGTCTGTGATGTGTCTTTTAACACTGTATTTATGATTTATTCACATGTCATTTTCAACAACATTTTAGTAATGCACACAATTTGGCAATGCACAGTTTTGCCACAAGTTTTATGGAACAGTAGCAATATTGCATCAATTTTAACCACAATTTTGCAAAAGCATGGCAAGAATGAAGTAATGTTTCAGTTTTTCTGGTAAAAATCACAGCAAAATATTGCAGCAAAAGCAAATTACAAAGCCATTAATACATTAATATTCATATCACAGACTTCATCGGATGGTGAATTGGGCCTCCGCTAATTCAGTAGTCAATTCGAGAATTAATAATTAAGACAAATAGATCAAATTTGTGTTTTTGCTATCAAGTAAAAAAAAAAGAGAGAACATCTCTGATTGTGAAAATTCTGTTTATCAGAGGTCACAACCATCCTAACATACTCTAGCTGAGGGTCACTGTAATGAAAAGTAAGAAGCTGGTGGTGCATAATGTATGGGTATATAGATACATATGTGTATGCCTACATGTAGATAAGGAGTGTGTATGTACCATATGTGTATATATAAAGAATGTATGTATATTTGGCAATGTGTATTGTATTGTTAGTGCAGCATTATCAATGTGTACATACGTGATTGGATATGATATCATAATAAGGTCAGTGACAAGGACATCCAGCTTATCAGATGCAGTACCCAAATGTCATTTATGAAGGACATACTCAAGAAATTTAAAAAAGAATGGAAGAGCTTAAAGGGGTTTTCCCAACTGGTGTTTTGCTGTGTTTCCACAGGTTTTCCGAGCTCACAGCCATAAAAAGGGGCATTTGTTTATTATTTGATTGGCATGTAAGTGTGCGCCCCTGGGGACAGCATGATGGTACTACTTCGTAGGAGGACCCAAAGGAAAGAAAGGAAAGCCCTCAATGCCATCTATGGTTGTAATGGAATAGGTGTTATTAGAGAGAAAGGGTGAACATGCTATGCTCCAGGGGTTTGGCTCATGCCTTGGATTGTCTAGGCATTGTATTCAAAGGGGGACTTCCAGCGGAAGTTGAGGACGGCTCTCAGAGTGGTGGTACTCTACTCTGTTACTGTATATAAACCTATACAGTATATCACAGAGCTCCCCTCCTCTCCCTCTATCATATAACCCTATATATCACAGAGTTCAGCTTCTCTCCTCTATCATATAACCCTATATATCACAGAGCTTAGCTTCTCTCCTCTATCATATAATCCTATATATCACAGAGCTTAGCGTCTCTCCCTCTATCAATATAACCCTATATCACAGAAGCTCAGCTCCTCTCCTCTATCATTATAACACTATATATTCACAGAGCTCAGCTTCTTCCTCTATCATATAACCCTATATATCACAGAGCTCAGCTTCTCTCCTCTATCATATAACCTATGTATCACAGAGCTAGCTTCTTCCTCATACATATAACCCTATATATCACAGAGCTCAGCTTCTTCCTCTATCCATATCAAATCCTATAAATCAAGAGCTCAGTCTCCTCCCTCTCTTATATAACCCTATATATCACAGAGCTCAGCTTTCTCCTCTATCTATATAACCCTATATATCACAGAGCTCAGCTTCTCTCCTCTTCATATAACCTATATATCACTGAGCTCAGCTCCTCTCCTCTTCATATTTAAAACCTATTATTCACAAGCTCAGCTCCACTCACTCTATCATAAATAATCCCTACTATATCCACAGGAGACTTAACTATCCTCCCTATTTACATTTAACCCCTTCCTACACAGAGCTCACGTCCTTCCTCTTTCTATAATCCTATAAATAACGAGCTCAGCTCCTTCCTCTGTCATATAACCCTAATATCACAGGGCTCAGCTCCTCTCCTCTTCAATATAACCCTATTTTATCACAGAGCTCAGCTTCCTCTCCTCTATCATATAATCCTATATATCACAGAGCTCAGCTCCTCTCCTCTGTCATATAACCCTTTAAAATATCACAGAGCTCAGCTTCTCTCCTCTATCATATAACCGTATATATCACTGAGCTCAGCTCCTCTCCTTCTGTCACATCCCGCTTTCAGACAAGGACTATTGATTCCCCCTTTGTATTCCACTACACAGCAAAGCAAAAATCTGAAGGATTCCAAAATGTAGGTCCCTCTAATTCCCTAAGGCGAGGAGACTTTGAAATAATTGACATAGATTTACAATTTATCCCCTTCCTAACAGCCGGTCATCGTTTTTTGGGCTCTTCATTTTTTTCCCCCACCTTCCAAGAGCCATAATATTTTTTTCCTTCTACATAGACATATATGAACCTTTTTTGTGGGACAAGATGTACTTTTTAGTGGGGCCATTGACCTTACCAAAGAATATACTGGAAAACTGAAAAAAAAATAAAAAATACTTGTGCCATGTTTGCGGCTGTTTGTTTTTATAGCATTCACTGTTCAGTATAAATGATGTGTTGTCTGTATTCTGCAGGTTGATATGATTCCATCAGTACCAAATATGTAAGGTTTGCATTATGTTTTACTACTTTTTTTAATTTAATTTAATGTTTTAATTTTTTTAATACAAACATTCCTTATTTCTTATAACGTTTTGTTTTTCCACCTATGAACCTGAGTGAGGGTGAATTTTTTTGCGGTCTGAATTGTACTCTTTACTGGTACCTTTTTGGGATAGAAGCAACTTTTTGATCACTTTGTATTCCAATCTTTATGAAATGTGAAATGTCCATAAAAAATGCAATTTGGGAATATTTTAAATTATATTGTAATAAATCTGTCTTTTACAGATGCAGTGATACCAATTAGTGTAACTTTGTTTTTATTTTGCTTGTATAATGGCAAAAGAGGGGAGATTTAAACTTTTTTACTATTTTTTATACTTCTGAAACATTTTTCTAAAAATGTTTCGCATTTAGTGCCCCTAGCTCATTCAGTTGTACATTCTTCTGCATTATATAAATATTGCAGAAGGGTGTACCAAGCTGGCGGACCTATCACCTTTTGCCTGGGGTAGGAAGAAATAGGAACCTTAATATGGCAGCTATGAAAGCCTTCATTAGCCAGCTGACATGGTTATGAATCGGCACCCTGCAATCTTGCTGCGAGGGTGCAGATCGGAGTGAGAAATGATACACAGCACCATTTCTCATTCATTTAGACACTGTGGCTGCGATCACTTGTCTAAATGGTTGAACAGCAGGGATCTGAGACAGCTTAGTTGTCAATAGCCATATGTCCATTGTAGGTAAAAGGTTAAAGGCTGATTCCCCTGAAGAAGCATGTACGCAAAACACACGTAAGGAGTTTACTATCTGGCCGTCTTTTGGGTAATGTCATTATGTTTCTTGAGTCTCTACCTATTTAATACCTCTTATTATGCGTATCTGTATCCCTATTATTATTGCACATTTGCACATATGCATTTATTATGTTCTTGTGACCTTACAATAGTCTATGTTTTGCACGGTTGCACTTTTCTTGGATATATGCATATCTTTATGAACTATGTTTTACTTTAACATGTTGATGTAGGTGTTTCTTTGGGAGTGTGGCTCATTTATATATTCTTACATATATCATTTTTTTGCACTAAGCACTTTTTCTGAATCTATATTTTTGACCCACACCTAATCATGGTATATCCATTGGATAGATTTATATGCTTTGCTTGAAATCATGTGACTATTATTCTTTATGTAATCTATATTATTGATGATTCCCAGTTGACTGCCCTGTACCTCTTCATTCTTGCTGTGCCATATTTTTAATATAAATATTTTTTAGTGTGTATAAAATATTTTTTCAATAAATATATATTTATTTTTTTTAAGAATTTTGAACTATTTTTTTTGCTGATCTTTGGTTTAGTATTGATATCTATGGTTGGTCCAGCCAACATCTAAGTTTGCTATACTGTATGATTGAAAATTTCCATAACCTGATGATGATCGGGTGCCCTTGAATTGATTTAGACTCATAGAGACTCTGTGGGCAGTTTTTTTTTGTTAGTCAGCTGACTACAGAGCATTTCTCCTCTATGGGCGACATCTACCTCTGTCTTTAACGGGTTGTCTCACTACAAAGATTGCTTTTTACGTTAAAGATCTTGCAAAACACTTTGCAATACATGTCCATTAACAGTGTCCTACCTATTCTGAGATATCAGCTCCTATAGCTACAGACCTGTTCAATCTCTCATGATAGGCTGCCAGCACTGGTTGCTATAGCTACAGACCTGGCTTCTACTGCAGCCTAGTGGAAGCCAGTAACCACACCCCTGAATTCAAAAAGAAACCAAGAAAACAGGACTGAGGTGAGATGAATCAATGTAATGAAAAAACTCCTTTAATAGTGTACGACAGTCTGTATGAAAGTGTTTCCCAGCACTTTATAAATGTGTCCCCTTCTACAGCAAACGTAGTCTCAGCCGCACCACTTTGAAACTGGTATGGATTTGTACGACAGTGTTGTGCCAAGCTTTGGTGCATTTCATTGTACTATTCTGGTGTGACACGGCCCCATTTTATTGGAGCATTCAAAACAGTTGTGTCTTACATACAATGCACCAAGTTTTGGCATACTACAATTCATACATCTATAGAACAGGGCTACAACAGTTTATTTGGCTCAAATCACACCAGAAGCATACATGTTCATACATGTCGCCCAATATCTTTTTCTATTATGGTAATCCAACTCATTGCTGGTCTTCCTCTTTTTTCATTAATCAATACACAGAAGAATAGTATAGGCGGCACTCACCACTTCAGGATAAAAACTTCTTTAATCCAAGTTCAAATACAGCAGCATAAAATCTGGACGGATGGCCACAGAAACGGCAATGACCGTTTCGCGCTATCCAGCGCTTTGTCAAGGCATAATCAGAAGTGACGACAACACGTCTTATAACCCCCTCCCCACCGGACACAGCCGGTTACAAAACAGCAACACAGTGCCAACAAGGCATACATTTCAAAGACTACATGAAACATACTATAAGAAAGAGGATAGGTCGTTTCTGTCATTAAGACCCAGCACACCTAGTGCCTCAGTGCGCAATATCCATTGCGCTTCACTTTGAAGGAGTCTCGTATGTCGATCATCTCCACCTTCCGTAGACCCAATCCTCTGTATGCCTGCAAAAGTAACCACAGAGGGATCATTATTATGTACTTCACTTAGATGTGATAAAAATCTCGGAGCACCTTTTTGTGTTTTAATAGAATACAAATGTTCATGAATACATATAAAACGAGGGCGAATTGTTTTGCCTATATAATAGTGGCCACAAGTACACCACATCACATACACTACAAATTTTGTACGACATGTTATGAACTCCTTAACCTCATGTGCAGGGGCGTAGCTACAGGGGGTGCAGAGGTAGCAGTCGCTACCGGGACCTACAGCCTGAGGGGGCCCAAAGGCCCTCCTGCCACATAAGGCGATACCAGCATCATAAGTGGCACATTGCAGCAGGGGGGCCCATTTCACTTTTTGCACTAGGGCCCCGTAGCTTCAAGTTACGCCTCTGCTCATGTGATATACCTCCCATTTTAACTGATTTCCCTGTGATCATTCTATCGCAAAAGGAACACATCCCGCATTTGTGATTACCTATAGGAGTAGATTCAGTAAGCCAGTTTGTAACTCTCTTATTTTTCAATCTGCCATGTACTAATTCATCCCTCAAATTCCGACATCTTCGGAATGTCACGATAGGAGGCATTCTTGTCTTGGGTTGTAAATCAACATCACCCATCAGGATATGCCAATTACTTCTTATTGCACTCCTAACTACATCAGCCATATTACTATATTGAAAGGAGAAAACAGATCGATCATTTTCTTGTCTAAGTTTTTTCTTTTTCATTAAGCTTCTACCAGGCCGAGCATAATGTATTTTTCTTACAATGTTTCCCTTAGTATGATATCTCCAATGTATAACAGTCATACACTTGTCATCTGGACCTCCAAAGAAATCCCAGGTTTAATCTCTACCAGCACAGATTTGTTTGTTCTTCCCGTCGTCTATGGCACACGGAGGACTCTTCTCCAGCACCAGAATGTAAAGGAATCCATTTTCTTCCTGCCTTGATTCCTTCCTGTCCAACCTTCGAAGTTTCATGACATTATTGAAATTACCATAGTTCTTACAAGTTCTACCACATAAAGAATGACAACTATTTCACTGGTTTACACTTTACTGAAACTACTAATAGAAATTTGCTGTAACATTGTCAGAGGGAATTTTTAGTAGTATAATGTTGTACCGTGTTAGCCATAGAAAGTAGTAGAATAGTGAAGAAATCAGGCGATACCTTTTAGAGGCTAACTGAGTGTATTTGATGGTGAGCTTTCGAGAGGGAATTTTTAAAATTTTGGTGACACTGTTCAGCTGCCCACTTTCTTCATATTCTTAATTCTTAAATCATGACTAACTTTGGATTCCTGAAATTCTGTACATTTCCAGACTCTCTTGAAATGATCAGCCAATATTAACAAGTCCTGTACGTCATGTACCAGAAATGAAACTTATCATGATTATTTCGTTTCACTCCCTTCACTCCCTGACAGTCTTATCTTCTTACTTTCACATTCAGCTTTATCCTAAGTAAAAGGAGCAAACAGCTAGAGATATCTGCTTAGGTCATTGCCATTAATACTCAGGGCTGCCATGAGAAATTTCAGGGCCCCCTACAGCTAAAGCACCTGGGCCCCCATCAACCCCGCCCCCTGTAACCCGCCCCTGTAAAACCCCCGCCCCCTGTAACCCATCACTCGCCCCTACAACCATGCTAGAAACCCTGCCACCAACTCCAGAATAAAAAATACAATTGCCCCATTTCTTTGGGATTTAGTTTAGTTACCCAAAACCAAAAAACAATGACTAATAATACGGCCACATCATCCCCAATAACCCCAAAAAGATGAGAATAATGCCACAATACTGTATGAATAAAATCCATTACAAAAACCCTTTTATTACACCAGCCCACTAAACCATTAGGGGGCAGTTGAAACCTGTTATCTAAGATTTCTTTGTTGCTCATAGGACCAATTTAGGTTCCCTTACATTTTTTTCGAGCACTAAAAAAGGGGCCTCTGATTGGTTGTATGGAAAACAAATAAATTCTTACACCTGGACATTTTATACAAAAATGAAGTAAAAAGTGCACACAGTACAGTTTTTTTTTAGTGACTCACGTGACGTGTCTGTAAGTCGTTCACTTTTCCCCTTTCTTTCCACCCTGCCCCTGGACCCCATGAGGCTTTCCTGGACACCACTGTCCTGCAGAATTCAAAACACAAAACCCCTTGAGATCATATCCAACTGTACCCCCCCTATGAACAAACCCCCCAAATCCATAGAAACCCAAAAAGTAAAAATTTACCCCTTTTTTCCCCTGGAGTTAGTTTTATAGGGACCCCCATAGGTAAGTAGAGGGAGAACTCGAGGGGGGCCCCACATGGGGGGAAACTTGAGGGGGTCCACTCCCCACCGCTTGCGCCCCATAAAAAAATTTCCCCAGCCGTGGGGGGCCCCCGGTCTGGTGGGGGACTTTGAGCGGGGCCCCACAATACTCAGGGTCTTGAGTGGGGCCCTACAACATTCGGGGCCTTTGGAGCCGACGCATTGGGGGGGCCTTAGGGGGAAACCCCAAACATTCAGAGGGATGAGGGGGCTCCACAACTAGGGGGGCCTTTGGGGGGGGGGGGGGGGGGAAAAACAAAAGGGGGCCTTAGGGGGGGCCCCAAAACAACGGGGGCCTTAGGGGGGGGGCCCAAAATTGGGGCCCTTTATTGTTGGGGCCCAAAAACATACAGGGCCTTATGGGGGGCCCAAATATTAGGGGCCTTTTGGGGGGGCCCAAACATACGGGGGCCCTTATGGGGGGCCCCAAAGTACGGGAGCCCTTTTGGGGGGGGGGGTTCCAAACGAAAGGGCTTTTATGGGGGGCCCAAATGTACAGGGGCCTTTGGGGGGCCCCCAACATACGGGCCCTTAGGGGGGCCCCAAACGTAAGGGCCTTTATAGAGGGGCCCAAGATCGGGGCCCCCTTATGGGGGGCCCCAAATGTAAGGAGCCTTTTAAGGTCCCCCCAAAGCTCGGGGCCCCTTGGGGGGGGGCCCCAAACGTAAGGGCCTTAAAAGGGGGCCCCCCAAGATACAGGGCCCTTAGGAGGCCCCAAACGAACAGGGCCCCTTATGGGGGCTGCCCCAAAATACAGGGCCCCTTTTGGGGGGGCCCCAAAAGTACGGGGCCCTTTTTGGGACTGGATGGGAAAGGGCCCCTGTGTAGAGAGGGAGAAGGGGCCCGGGGCTACAGTGGAGAGGGGCCCGCTTGAGAGTCACACTAACTCTTCAGCCGCGTACCCGCTCCGGGGACGGGGGGCAGCGGGTGGCCCCCCTCCTTCTTGGGGCCCCAAGGCAGGAGCTGATCTTTTGAATCATGAGGCCCGCCGGCCCAAGAAGGGGGGGGGGCCCGCCCGCTGCTCAGTCGGAGCTCCCTGCCCCGCCTAAAGAGTTGTAAGTTCAGAAAGCATCAGTAAAATACATGCGGGCGCTGGCGGCGCGCTGTGGACTCTCAGGGCGGGCCCCTCTCCATCTGTACCCCGGGCCCCTGGCGCAATTAGCGGCGGGTCGGGCATCGGCGGGCCGTGGACACATCAAGGTGAGAGAACAGGCCTGGGCCCCCTTTCTCTACCATTAAAATGAAAAAGGGGGCGGTACTGCCCAATGGCGCGGGCCCCCCCTTGCTTCAATCTGGCCCGGGCCCCCGGTACGGGAGTACTGCCTGTACCCCCCCTATCGGGGGCCCCCTATTAAAATTCGAAATAGTGATATAGTACATACTGGTGAAGGTGTGGGCCCAGAAGCTGCATCTAAGGAGTTAGGAGTCTCATTAGGGTGAGGCACCATATTGGTGTGTGGGGATTTATCGCCTCTTATATTCCACTGGTATTTAAATATTCCAAAAGGCTTATGGGAAGAGATGGACTCTTGAGCGCCATCTATTGGATGTCGCAATCCTCACATCACATCTGACTCACTGAGCCTTGCAATGTGAAAGGGATTCAAGGAATACCATATTTGGTTTGTATACAGCGTTTTGGGTGTTACCCCCATCACACGCAGAGAGAATTTATGGCTGGCTAGGTGGAGATGTTGGGTGCCCTCCCTTTTTCGGAACCAAAACTTTGGAGTCACCCTCATCGTGCATTTTTACTCGTACTGATGAGGGGAAAACCCCCAAAAAACTGGGTGAACAAAAACTGGTTGGATAAAATCCCTTTTGCATTCAAGGCTCAGTGAGTAATGTGACTTGAGGATCAGGGGTTCTTACTGTAAACCTATTAGGGTTCCTGCCATGCAAACATAGGGGTGCGCCTGGGTTACCATGGCATCCAGGAGTATAAGCAAAGTCCTCCAAGTTGTTGTTTTTAGGAATTCATTGGAGGTAAATGACTTTCTCTTTACTCTGCAGGTCTGCAGGTCATTTACTCTGCAGGTCATATCACTCTCTGGTGATATCACATTAATAGAGTTTTCATTACATTGTAGAACTTTTAAAAAAATAAGAATTTTTTCATTTTTTAAATTTGAATTGCAGCGGTATTTTATGAAACGAACAGCTTTTTATCCATCTGCGCACTTGTGTGAGGGCTCATTTTTTGCAGATTAAATTTTTAGTTTTATTGGAATATTCTTGGGGAAAAAGGGGGCTGACATTTTTATTCCATTATTTTGTGTAGATGAAGCAACCATAAAAATGGAATTTTGCCATTGGGTATTTTTTTCACTTTGTTCCCCATGCAGGATAAGTAATGTTATGTTTTGATAGATTTAATTTTTTGATTTTTAAAGACACAGCAATAGCAATTATGTTTACCTGTTTTATTACTTTATGATTTGTATAATTGGAAAAAGGGAGTGTTTAAAACCTTAAATACATTTTAATTCTTTTTTTAACAGAAATAGATTTTATTGAGATGTCAAGGTGTAAAACAGATGCTGTGAAATAACAAAAATCAAGAAAGGAAGGGGGAGGGAGGGAAACAGAGGAAACAGGGTAAATAAAACAAACAAACAAAAAAATGACACTTTCCCGTTTAAAGATGAAGAAGTAAAAGTGCAATAAATTACATTAGCAACAACAACAGTGTATAGTAAATGTATCCTTCAGAAACTGATTCAATTTAAACCGTAAGCAAGTTAATTGTTATGGAAAGGGGATTATCACCAGGTTTATACTGGCAAGAAATACCCGTGTGTTAACAGAAGTAGATGGAGTTTCGCCAGAGGGACCAATTACTTCTAACGTTTGCTAATCTATGAGGAGGGATCGCTAAGCACGTTTCACAATGGTGTAATACATTTTAATTCTTATTCTATTAAAAAAAAAAAAACTTTTTTTCATTTATACTTTCAGTCCCCATAAGATAATAGACCACTAGTGAGCATAATCCCTTGTACACTTTAGCAGTATTAAAAAGGCAGGTCTGGAGGCCTTCAATGAGCCCTTGGCTGCCATGACAATTGGTTGGCACCCCATGATCACAGCGGGCCCGATTGACGGGCCTCTGTATTTTTTTTTAAAATTAAATGCAGCCACGACGTTGACTGCAGAATCTAAGTGGTTAATTGACTAGGAACTTTTGGTATCTTTATCTCAGTGGGAAAGACAAGTCAACTGTATTAAACAGCCAGCTCCATACCTCATCAGGCTAGAACCCATAAGCCTGCACTATACTTCCTTATCAACATCACAGCGTATAGTTATGTGACATGTCAGTGCACCATTAAAAAAATCTCTGGCAAATTTACGTTTTTTTCTCATTGCCACCACAAATAAAATAATAAAAGGGTTTAAAAGGGGGTTTTTCCAGGACGTGCCTTATCTGTAAGAAGCATTGTAAAGAAGCCATTGAGTGAGGTGGGTTGAGGAAAGCCGAGCACAGAGCTGAAAAAGGGGTCTGTGAAATGTTCACTCAAATAATCAAACTACAACTAGGGGATTTGTATAAAACGACAACACCTTTTTCCACAGCGCTTGAAAGCTTCTTCATGTTCCTGTCATCAGATAAAAGCGGGGGCTACTCAGATAATCAAACTACAACTATGGATTCTGTATACAAAAACAACTATTTCTACCCGGTGCCTTTAAAAACTTCTTTAGTCCCCCTCTCAGATAAGAAGTGTTCTCTGCGAAGCCCCGGGCCGAGCTCTTGTCGTCTTATCTAATAGAAGCTTTTAAGTAACTTAAAGGGGAGGTAATCAGCCGTAGCTTCTTTGGCTGCAATTTTTGTAATCCATAATCTAGAAAAAATGATTAAACCCCATTTTGGAGGATCCCACGCCAACATTACATCATGGCAAAACTCCTTTAATTAAAAAAAATTATATTTACCCCACAATGGTAACATTGAAAAATTAAACTAATCTTATCCTGTATATAGCTGTATTGAAATGCAGTGATGATAAATTGTTAGTCTAGAAATCCCAAAATAAGCCTGTCCATAAACAGTTAAAAAGGCTTCTGGGATGTAACGGTGAATTTTGAACTATACCTAGCTTATGAATTATCTACTATCCCCACCATGCCATCATATTTCCTTTGTACACCAAGAGCACATGAGATAAATAACATATGTCAATCTGGGTTCTGCATATACTGAAATTTCTGACTATGGTGGCCTCATCTTGACATTTTAAACTCTCACTTATGTGCTCTTAGTGGCCTGATAAACACTTCATTCCTTTCAAGAAACTCGCTCAGAGCACACATCTGCGTTAAATATAAGATAAGTAAAAAACCCTCACAGTGTTCCAGTTATAGACTAACACTTTACTGATGGTAGAACTAGAAGTCAAACTATAATTCACTCCAAGCATCAATTACTTCATTTATTTGAAGCCACTATTAAAACAACAAAGTATTAATATAACACAGCCAAATAGTATCGGGGTCAGGTGCACCAGTGTGATATCCATGCAAACAATTGTAATTCATTTGAAAAAATCAAAATACCAGACCCTGGCAATAATACGTTAGCTTGGTGTCTTTACTAACGTGTTTCCCCAAAAATAAGACAGTGTCTTATATTAATTTTTGCTCCTAAAGACAAGCCAAGACTTATTTTTAGGGGATGTTTTTTTTTTCTATGAACAATAATTCACATTTATTGTTGAACAAAACAACAACCTGTATTAATATACTGTAGTTATTTCATCACAAACATCAGCATAAGCAGCCAAACTCGGAATTGCATAAAAAAAATGCACTAGGTCTTATTTTTGGGGGTGTCTTATTTTCAGGGAAACAGGGTAGTAGTCCATCAAAGTCTTTCTGTCTGTCTGTCTATCTCATATCTATCTATCTATCTATCTATCTATCTATCTATCTATCTATCTATCTATCTATCTATCTATCTATCTATCTATCTATCTAAGCACAATTACCTGACTTTACAAAGGTCTATTTCTTTAACCTTCATACCAAAGTGCACTATAGTGTTAGGATTTTTTTTCTCCACTTGCCCAATTCAAAGCATTGGAGACTGACCATGTTGGGATCTAGAATTGTAATGGAAGCAGAATTATGCACATTAGCCTAGGTTGTAGCTTGCTGAATAGCATATTGCACTTGGTCAACCTGAAGATGGGCTTGGGTCTTGTGAGGAGTCCCTGTTGCTTGTCAGTCTTGCTAAGGGCGCATCCCCACGGCATAGGACAAATACTGGCCCGTTTGCCGGCCGGTATTTGTCCTGTTTTGCGGCCGTCCCCACGGCCGCGGGGGAGGGGGCGGCTTTTCTCCGCGATGAGCGGAGAAGAGCTCTCCCCCCACCCCCCATTGAGAAGTACCGATTCCGTCCGAAAACCGGACGGAAGATGGTGCTTGCATCAATGATTTGCCGCAGACCGCCGGCGCAAACCGCCGGCGGTAAAACCCGTGCAGTGGGACTGCTGCACAGGGTTTTCCATAGAGCACAATTGTGCTCATTTTCAGCTGGTTTTTCAGGCGGTCTGAAAAACTGCAAAGCGGCTGAAAAAACGGCCGAAAACCCGTGCAGTGAGGACATGGCCTAAGACTACAGTCATGCCTTAGTCTTCTGGGCAGTTTTAGCAGCTCACTGTTGTACTAGGTACAAAAGTCAGCAACATAATGTTGCTGGCCGACAACTGATGGCTTCCCCCACCGAAACCAGGCCCTCGGTGACACGTCCCTGACACGTGACCTGCTGTACTTCATCTAGTGGCAGACCCATGCCACCGTCTAAGGTCGCTCCACCACAATACCCACACACACACAGGGGGTCAGTAAGAGATACCTTAAAAAATATATAAATAAATCGCCCTATTATTACTGCTGTCCCAATGTCTTTCTTCTAATAGTTTGGTGTGCAACCTTCAGGGGAATTGCTTTTGAAGCAAAGGGAAAATGATTTATATATCTTTACAGCATATGTGACACTTCCCTATGTACTATTGTTCCCAGGTCTCTAAATTCAAGATTAATTATTCGAAACTCGAGAAGCTTAATATAACTTTTCTGGCTCTTCTAGGAAAAACTAGAGAGCTCTTTTACTTTTGGATGAGCTCTTATCCCCTTAAATGCATGGGTATTAATTTTCCTAAAAACTTTCAATCTACCGGTCTAGGCACATTTTTACTTAGTATGTTTGCAGTGAAGTTCTAAAATTAAAAAAAAAATCTCTATTCAGAGCAACTTTTTGGGCTGGTAAACCAGTGAGGATTAAGCACTCGCTTCTTTGTAGGGCAAGTATCGAGGTGTGCTGGGTTTCCGACATTAAATCCTACCATTTAGAGTTACAGCAGTCTCGAGTGTTTGATGGCTGTCAGAATGGCAAAGACCCTTATTGAAAAAAAAATTCTGACATCCCTCTTTCTGTCATACCCTACCTGGAACGATCTCTCCTGCACTTTTTGAAAAAACATCCAAAATTTCATATTGGAGGGATGCACTATTATGCTCTCATCTTATCCCTATGCTGTCTCCTCTTTGTTCAGACATAAGTAATACTACATGTGCTTCCAGTCCTGGTCTTTGCCAGCTGTTTTAGAGTACTTTATCTAGCAGAGAGCTGGAATTGACCTTCTTCTGTCGGCATCAATTTCAGAACCTGACACTAAAGAAGGACGGAAGCTATATTTTATTAATACTCTGCGCTACTAAGAATTCATCACTACATGAAAACTCCCTAGGAGTCCCTCCTGCTTGGATACAGACAACACACAAACCACAAAGTAGAATCTCTGGAGATACCCACTTTTCCTAACCAGCTTCCTCTTATGGATCTGTTGCATTGTAAGGCTGACTGACCCCAGATCAAAGATAATGAATGCTTGTTCTTGCTCATAAAGTCTTCTGGCTCATAAATCCTCTGTTAATTTTAGGAAGTTAGCTATAAACTCTTAGGGCAACATACATGAACTAGGCGCTTAGAGGCCAGTTCTAAATAGCTTTAAAGCAGTGCAGAATGCACCAGTATGTTTAGATCTGTTCTTCTGTCGCTCATACATACTGTACAGATGCATCGTAGGGATAATCCCATAATAAATGTGCCTGAGACATGCAGCGACTTGCACCAAAAATATGCTGCTTTTTATTGCAATTGAAGACATTTTTCTGCTGCAACCACTTTAGTAGATGAGGGTCAATATTTCTTTCAGCATGAAACGTATGTTTGAAGACCTTGCTCCCCTTTCTGCAACAAAAAATGGCAGAGCTGATAAACGGCAGAAGTTAAAGGGTTTGTCTGGGATTTTTTTTGGCAGTTTTAACAGAAAGGTACACCTAAAGGCATAGAAAAACATGGGCCAGTATGTCCATTGTGCCCCACCTCCTTGATGGCCTAATAGAGACATTGAGGAACATGTATTAAACTGTCTGGGTCTAAGACTTTCCTTGTTGCTCATAGCAACCAATCAGAACTCATAGCAACCAATCAGAGCTCATAGCAACCAGAGCTCACCTTTCATCTCATATAGTGTAAGGTTTTCAACCTTCCAAATAGAATTTGATAGAAAATCAGCTCTATAGTCTACACTGAACAGATTTTCAGCCAGATGGATTTTTACACCACTGGCGTTCTGAAAAACTCGGAATATGCACAATTTTCTGTATGGTTTTCGGACAGATGTTGTGCATTTCAATGGTTATGGGGGATGGGCGAATCTGCAAACAGTGGACAGAGCCATCCCCCAAAACCATTGAAAAGACGGTAAAATACTGGACGGATTCTTAAGACAGAATTCTTTCGGTATCTTGTCTATGCCATGTGGACGGACCCTTAGGCTATGTCTCCATGGTATAGCAATATGATCATATTGTCGACGGTTGTAGGATTTTAAAACCACTGAAAATATGATTCTTCAGGTAACCCCATTAGAAAAAACAACCAGTAGTCTCCACAGGTCGTTTTTTTCTACCATCGTCTTTCGGAGATGGCGTATTATACAACAAGTTGTATAATACGCCGGTGCTTTTAGTTTTTTTGTCATCTTCCCATACAATCAATTGTATGGGCGATAAAACGAGAAGCTATCACGTTTTTTGCGCAAAAGTGACAAAAACTGAGGTCCTGCATCAGGAAAAAACTGTTTGACTTACGGCGGCTTTTTGTCCGATGCAGAGATCTTAGACCTAGATAGTTTTCATACACGAGGCGCATTGAGTTCTAGGACAGACTGTATACCATATGTTTATATTTTAGATTTACAATGTAAATTATGAAAACACATTTTGTTCGTCATCTAAAATTTGTCGTTCAAAAGGATCGGGTGGAGAATTCTTCGTTCTTCACACAGTATATCTGGAAACATTCGGATAACCCACATGACTGGGTTCAGGAACCTTTGACTTTGAAATATATTGTCTGTTTAAAAGGCATCAATCTGGAAGAAAGTAGAAAAATGTGAGAACATGACCTTCTCTAATGATATCTAGAATCATGATATCTGGAGTCTGAGGGAGTACGAAATCAAGCTCTGGTACAATCAGTGCACTTACCCAAGAAGCAAGACTTTGTAGGTCAAAATTGCTAGTGCTGAGCATTTCCATTTAGACGTAACCTCTTTCCTTCTGTTGCATCCTGTCTTAGGTATCACAACCTAAGATCTAAAAACTAAAAGCATTGGCGTATTATACAACATGTTGTATAATACGCCATCTCCGAAAGACGATGGTAGAAAAAAAAAACGACCTGTGGAGACTACGGGTTGTTTTTTCTAATGGGGTTGCCTGAAGAATCATATTTTCAGGGGTTTTAAAATCCTACAAGCACCGGCGCAAAAAACGTGATAGCTTCTAGGCCGGTAAGTTCGACCTCTGTTGTAGGTAAAATGTTTGAAGGTTTTCTCAGAGATGCTATCCTGGAGTATCTCACTGAAAATAAATGTATAACGCCGTTCCAGCATGGGTTCATGAAGGATCGGTCCTGTCAGACTAATCTCATCAGCTTCTATGAGGAAGTCAGTGCTAGACTGGATCGGGGTGAGGCACTGGATGTCATATATCTAGATTTTTCTAAAGCATTTGATATGGTGCCACATAAAAGGTTGGTAAGTAAAAGGAGAATGCATGGACTGGGGGAAAATGTGTGCAAGTGGGTAAGCAACTGGCTCACTGATTAGAAAACAAAGGGTAGTAATTAACGGTACATACTCAGGCTGGATCGCTATTACTAGTGGGGTACCACAAGGGTCAGTATTGGGCCCTATCCTCTTCAATATTTTCATTAATGATCTTACACAGGGATTGCACGGTAGAATATCGATCTTTGCAGACGATACAAAGCTCTCTGAAGTAATCAACACAATAGAGGATATTGTGTTATTACAAAGGGATCTGGATAAGTTGGAGGCCTGGGCAGGGAAATGGCAGATGATGGTTTAACACAGATAAATGCAAGGTTTATGCACATGGGGAGGAAAAATCCATTACATGACTACATGTTAAATGGAAAAAAGGCTGTGTAAAAGTGACATGGAGAAGGACTTGTGAATCCTGGTGGACAGTAAACTTAATTGTAGCAGCCAGTGCCCAGACAGCAGCTGCCAAGGGGCAAATTAGGATCATGGGGTGAAATTAGAAGGGGCATAGAGGCACATTATGAGAACATTATTCTCCCATTTTTAAAGTCGTGGTTAGACCACACATGGATTATTGTGTACATTTTTGGGGCACCAGTGCACAGGAAAGACATTGTAGGCTTGAACAGGTACAAAGGCGGGCAACAAAATAATAAAAAGACGGGGTGGACTACAGTACCAGAAAGATTGGCAAGTTTTAGGGTTATTTAGTTTAGAGAAAAGACGGCTTCGGGGGGACATAATAAATATGTTTAAATACATAAAAGGTCAATAAGAGATCTTCCCCCAAGATTTATTTATACACAGGGACTGTATCTAGAAAAAAGGGGGCATCCTCTAGTCTTGAGGAACGAAAGTTTTACATAAACATAGAAAGGGATTCTTTACTTTTAAGAGCAGTGAGACTGTGGAACTCTCTGCCAGGGAAACTTGTCATGGTAAAATTAAACTAACAGAGTTCAAAAAGGGTTTGGATGGCATTTTCTGGAGCATAATAATATAACAAGTTAAGTGTCTAGGATTCGGAGAGGGGTCAATGATCCAGGGATTTTTCCGAATACCAGATTGGAGTCGGGAAGAAATTTATCCCGAAAATGAGGACAATTGGCTTCTACCTCCTTGTATTTTTTTTGACTACCTCTGGATCAACACCTTAGCACAACAGGCTGAACTGGATGGACGTCTCGTCTTTTTTCAGCCTTACAAACTATGAAACTATGAACTATTCAGGAAATGATTCATATCTCAGGATGGCCCAATATTGGATTTCTCTGTTAGATCTTGCAAAATAAAACTGTCACAGATGTGAAGACATTTGTATTGGTAGCAGAAATACCCAGTAATCATATACTTACAACATTAAGAACCTGACCTGCGGTTAACCTACTTAGTCATTGTTATTTATCAGTAGCACTTTTAACCCATATACCTACTTTTGCTCAGGGTAAAACATAGCACCAGCTCACCCACAAATGGTAAGGTCACACGGCTCACAGGCACCCTCCGTGTCTAATGAAAATGAAATTGTAGCCAGCGATCCAGATAAATAAAGGAAGTAGAATTTATTGAAGCATAGTAAGAACCGACAACAGGAAAATCTTACCCGTTTCGGGCTCTCAACATGAGCCCTTAGTCATAGCTATGATTGCTGGCTACAATTTCATTTTTACTTTTACTCAACCTGTGTGACGCACATCCACAAATATTACCACACCCACGCCTAACATGGAAATCCCTCTACATCTTATAAACTCTGAACCTGGAAAGATCAAACAGAACATTTTTTTGCACTTATGTAACAAAATGCCCACATGTCTACAAATTGCTGTCACACACTTGTTGAGCCACCTACATGATGTCCACCTACTGCTTCCATCGGCGAGAAGACACTTTTAATGCGCTGATTATTGTTGGCCGACCTGTACAACAGGCGTGTCGCTCCACCTATAAGGACAGCTCCCCTACTGAATAGTGAACAATTAACATTTATTTCTTTATCACAGTGGCACAACTTTTTTCTATCAGTGTTGAAGTTCTGGACATACACTCAAGCTTCCACCAAAGCCAGGTGGTGTGACACCTGGATGCTATTTTGTGGCTGTGGATCTCAAAGATGATATCCTCTGTCACAGTCTACTGTTTCTACTTGCAAGTTATGGGTTTGTACCTATCGCTAAGCATTGTTCTCACCCAGGACTTCTGGGGGTCGTTGTGAATACTAAACCTTCCCTTTCGTGAATTACAACTACCCTTAGTTGTTAGCATGCAACATACATGTTACACAACTCTATGCAACAGTGGCTGTGGTCGCCAGAGACTAACTCAATGCCAATCCGAATCGGTTTTGGAAAGTGGCTATCATCTCTTTGAAGGACAACACAATAGTATAACAGTGGCTTCACATACACAGTGCATCATGATAGCAGAATAAATTCTTAGTTGAAGGGGTTCTCAAGCACTATCTTTTTATTTGTTATAGAGTCCACAATTTAATAATATTGAACTTGTAATTGATACTCATTAAAAATTACTTACCTGTTCTGCATTGCAAAACCACTGCCTTTTTCGCCCTTTTAAACTGCCTTTTACGCCCCTTCTTCCTATTTTCTGCATACCATGTGACGTCCATCGTTCACATGGCTTTGCATCTATAAGTCTATGGATGTTTTTTTTCATCACTCAGTGGGTGTGCTTTGAAGCCAGGCTCAGTTCAGAAACACTCCCCTGTTGTGGGTGTGACCTTAGCAGAGGAGAACTGGCTGTATACACTGACTCATCAGTTACTATGTAAACAGAGTTAGTGACAGGAATGTAATCATTCAGTACAGAGCTGCAGGGGGAGGGTGTTATACACATATAGTGATGACTATGGGTCCATAGTGACTCATCACTGTTAGAATCTAGCTGCCGTCATTACTGTGCACGGTCATTACCTCTTCTGATATGAAGAGATGATCAAAAGACTTGCATTGTTTTATTAGCTGAATGTGCATTAGGACCTCTGAGATTATCCAGCAGCAGCCAGATAAAAGTCTGCCTGCTGCTCTTTACATAGCAGTGGTGCCAGAGAGACACTGTCCTGACATCACTGTGTGCAGAGATGATGACACATCCCCTACAGCAGGCACACCGCTTACCCATGATCACAAACTGATTGCTGTTTTGGATGTAATTTGGTTCAATTTGATATATGTCACTTTGTTGTAAAAAAAAGATTTATTTACCAGAACTATATATTGTTGTAAAATGACGTTCTGTAAATATCCTACATAAATAAGTTACGTCATTTGATTATTAAGAGCAATGAAATTTTGGGCCACATGTATGAAAACTGTCTAGGTCTAAAATTTTCTTAGTTGCCCATAGCAACCAATCAGAGAGCCCCTTTCATTTTTCCAGAGTACTAAATGAAATTAAAGCTGAGCTTTGATTGGTTGCTTTGGGCAACACAGAAAGTCTTAGACATAGACAGTTTTCATACATGCGCTCCTATGTATCGGGAGCGATCAACAATAGAATATGCTAGAACTTACGCGTAATTACTCAGTGGTTTTCCAATTAACTAGAAGGTGATCTGGTGGATATATAATTGCATTAATACTGTGTTCATACAGACGCTTGTGGTGGATTGCTGTATCGGTAAAGCAGAAGCTAATGGAAATAGTAAAGTTTGTTATAGCGTAAATTGTAAAAATAAGGCCGACAGCTTCTGTTACATTTGTGGTCACATTTGTGATGAATTGACTTTGAAGAGGTGCAAATGAAGATTGACACCACATGTGAAAAAGTTGTACGAATTATACTTTGGTTGCAAACTCGGAGACCAGGATAAGAACTGGGCGCCTAATTGTGAAGTGTGCTAGTGCACTGTCGGCATGGGCAAACAGGTCTGGTGGAAGAGTAAAATTTGCAGTGCCAATGGTGTGGCGAGAGCCTAAAGATCAATGCACAGACTGCTACTTGTGTTTAACCGGCACATCAGGTTGCAATTGTAAAGGTAAGAAAGCTATTGTCTATCCCAATCTGCCTACAGCCATTTGTTCTATGGCTCAACTGAACTCCCAGTTTCTGAACCTGGAATTTTCAAGCAAAGAGTCTGCATCAGACAAGGAAAGTCTTGATGAAAGTTATTAGTTGCTGGAGGATGCTTACCGTAAACCGCACTTCATAACAGGACCTGATCTGGATCATCTTGTTTGTGATTTGTATTTTACTAACTTCTGGTTTCACGTCTTCAGCATTCGCATCTGTTGGCCGACGATGCAAGAGTTTCATTTAGAAAGTGATCCTGGGAACTGCAGCAGCACTTTTCTATGGACAAATATCTCTGCTTATGCAATGATATCAAAGAATGTAATATTATTCTTCTTAAAGGGGTTTTGCCACGATGTAATGTTGACATGGGATCCTCCAAAAGGAGTATTTAATCACTTTTCTAAATATATGTGATTACAAAAAGTGAAGCCTGTGAGAGCTACGGCATTGCTCAGTCCCCCTTAGTTTCCTGAAAGTTTACATTAGACACGACCAGGACACTGACAGGAGCTTGCGTGTTTGCCCTTCTTATCTGATGACAGGGAACATTAAGGAGCTTGCAAGGGGCTGGGGAGAAAGTGCAGTGTATGAGGCTGTCTGCTGTATTGAGAATCCACTGGTTGTAATGTAATTATTTGAGTAAACATTGCAGACACTCCCTTCTTCCTTGCATTCAGCTCACCGTCCTCCCTCTCACCCCTGCAGCCGTTCATGACTGAGCATGCTTTGTTTATGTTCTTTCCTGAGCAGATAAGAGGTAAGGAAC
>JAODAL010031418.1:0-48491 GCA_025379985.1 Phyllomedusa bahiana
TGCCAGAGATATCGAAAATCCCCCCCCTCCCAAGAATACAAAGCCCCCCTGCACAGAGATATCAGAATGCCCCCCCCTGCACAGAGATATCAGAATGCCCCCCTGCACAGAGATATCAGAATGTCCCCCCTGCACAGATATCAGAATGTCCCCCCTGCACAGAGATATCTGATAGTCTCCCCCCTGCACAGAGATATCAGAATGTCCCCCCCTACACAGAGATATCAGAACATGGGTATTAGAATCCCCTCCCACAGTACTATTACAATGCCCCCCAACAGTGCTATCAGAACACCCCTCTTACTAGTGTTATCTGAAAACTCTCCTTAACTGAGCTATCAAAATGCCCCATAGCAGATCTATAAGATTGCCCCTCCCCCTGAACAGAGGTATCAGCATGACTCCATTAATAGAACTATCTTAACGACCCACTTAACAAAGCTATCAGATTGTCCCTATGACAGAGCTGTTAAAATAACCCGCTTAACAGTCGAAATGAACCTTTTAAAGAGCTATCAGAATGCCCCCTAACAGTGTTACCAGAATGTCTCTTTACAGTACTATTAAAATATCCCCCTACAGTGCTATTATAATGATCTCTAACAGTTCTCTTAGAATACAGCCATAACATAGTTCTATCAGAGCTTTCAGAATTCCCCTCTAAAAGTGATATCAGAGTGCCCCCTAACAGTGTAACCTGAATGACCCCTTATAATGCTATTAGGATAACCCACAACAGTACTACCAGAATGTCCTCCCAACAGAAGTATCAGGATACCCCCATAACTGAGCAATCAGAATGCCCCCTAAAAGTGCTATCAGAATGCCCCTAAAAGTGCTATCAGAATGCCCCTAAAAGTGCTATCAGAATGCCCCAAAAAGAGCTATCAGAAGGCCCCGAAAAGAGCGAGCAGAATGCCCCCCTAAAAGTGAAATGAAACCTATCAGAGATCCCCCTAACTGTGTAACCTGAATGCCCCCTTATAGTGCTATTAGAATGATCCCCAACACGAATACCAGAATACCCTCCCAACAGAGGTATCAGAATACCCCCATACCTGAGCTATAACAAAGAACCCCAAAAGTGCTATCAGAATGTCCCCATAACTGTGCTATCAGAATACCCCTCTAAAAGTGATATCAAACCTATCAGAGAGCTCCCTAACTGTGTAACCTGAACGCCCCCTTATAGTGCTAATAGAATGCGTTATCACCCGCCTTAAAAGAAGTATCAAAATACCCATATAACTGAGCTATCAGAATATCCACATAACAGCTATCAGAATACCCCCCAACAATGCTATCAGAATACCCCTCCAACAATGCTATCAGAATACCCCCCAACAATGCTATCAGAATACCCCTCCAACAATGCTATCAGAATACCACCCCAACAATGCTATCAGAATACCCCTCCAACCATGCTATCAGAATGCCCCCCTAACAACATCAAGAGGGTTAACCCTTTAAATTTGTCATGTACTTGCCTATCACAATGTGCAATAATCAGTGTGGTCAGACATCTGCTTGTTGACAGCACTATCAGATTGAAAGATGCTTATAGGAAATATATCCTCTTGGTGGATGATACCATATGTGCAATGGTATGGACCAAATTGTCTGCATTGCTGAACTAAAGGCTGAGGGGTCAGGCGATACCTTTCACTGAATGAAAGGTTGGCACCCGTCATACTCAGAATTTCTACTGGTGGGTCGTGCCTGCAAGGCGCTGACCTAAGCCATAAACTGCTGATTGGCAACTCTTAAGATGGGACATCAGGGAGATTCTGAAAACTAGCGGGCAAAGTGATGCTATGCAGACTCCAGAGGAATTTATCCCTAAATACAGCATTTGGAGGACTGGCTGTCCTCATCATAGCTGTGCACCCCTCCCACCTGGCTGCATGAGAACCTTATAATCAGAGTGAATGGAGCCCAATCCCGAATGTATGGCAGCTTTGGCCCCACATGGAGGAATTAGAATAGGGGCCCAGCTGATGAGGCTAACTTGACGCAGTAGGTAGGCATATGCAATATGATCAAACTGTGCACTAAAAGCCTTTATTTTCTGCATATATATAGCACAGCAGTAATGCATTTTAAAGCTTCCATTAGTCCAATGTCTGTATGACTTTCATGCCGGCTCTGTGTTGTTGTAATTGTTTTTTGAGAATTTACTATTTGCAGTCACCAGCAGTAGTGCAATATGAAAATAGTGGTGCTGGCTTACTGTTTTTTTCTATTGGCTTATGCATTTGGAGGAGCATCTGCCTCCATCTTAGCCGTGCACCCCTCCCCTTTGGCTGCATGTGGTCCTTATCATCAGTGTGAACGGAGCCCAGTCCTGAATGTATGGTGGCTTTGGCCCCACAGAGAGGCATTAGCATTAGGGACCCACTTAATAAGGTTACCTTGACGCGGTAGGTAGGCATAAGCAATATGATCAAACTGTGCACTAAAAGCCTTCATTCTGCACATATATTAAGCATAGCATTAATACACTTTAGATGTTCCACTAGTAAAATGTATGTATGGTTTTAGTGCCAGCTGGGTGCTGCTGTATTTGGTTTTTGAGGGTATCCCCTGAATACAGAGCACAGACAGGACAGATTATCTTTAGTTTTTTTGTGAGTTGCTCTGACATTTGCACACAGTTGACATGTACGAGTTTGTCTCCATGTGAAATGTATTTAATTGCCTTTTTCGTATAGGAATTAAGTTAATAATCTGCGGAGCTAATGTTACAGCGAGTGTAACCCCAATCATGAGCCTGCATTGTCCTGCTTCGTGGCACAGCCGGGGTCATCTGACACTAGCACAGTCTGACAGGTCACATAGACTGCACATTCCTCAGGTAGAATGTGTGCTATCACCTTGTTGGAATAATTGCAGGAATATGCAACTAACCACAGAGCTCTCCACAAGACTCGTCCAAAATTTACAGCTGTCACTATGACATATAGAGAGCCTGGTGCAGCCGCGATGAGCGTACAGTCTACAGCATATTCCTCAGCGAAACATGTAAGCATTGTCTAGGCTGGTCACAATTGTATCCACTTCTCAGCTGAGAGCAGGACTAGCTATGTACAATGTATCAGTCTGGAGTCCAGGTTGTTTAGCTCACAGAGCATTGTCTAGGCTGGTCACAATTGTATCCACTTCTCAGCTGAGAGCAGGACTAGCTATGTACAATGTATCAGTCTGGAGTCCAGGCTGTTTAGCTCACAGAGCAGTGTCTAGGCTGGTCACAATTGTATCCACTTCCAGCTGAGAGTAGGTCTAGCTATGTGCAATGCATCAGTCTGGAGTCCAGGTTGTTTAGCTCACAGAGCATTGTCGAGACTGGATACAACTGTATCTGCTTCTCAGCCGAGAACAGGACTAGCTATGTGCAATGCATCAGTCTGGAGTCCAGGTTGTTTAGCTCACAGAGCATTGTCGAGACTGGATACAACTGTATCTGCTTCTCAGCAGAGAACAGGACTAGCTATGTACAATGTATCAGTTTGGAGTCCAGGTTGTTTAGCTCACAGAGCATTGTTTAGACTGGATACAATTGTATCCACTTCTCAGCTGAGAGCAGGACTAGCTATGTACAATGTATCAGTTTGGAGTCCAGGTTGTTTAGCTCACAGAGCATTGTTTAGACTGGATACAATTGTATTCACTTCTCAGCTAAGAGCAAGACTAGCTATGTACAATGTATCAGTCTGGATTTCAGGCTGTCTAGCTCAAAAGCATTGTCTAGACTGGATACAATTGTATCCACTTCTCAGCTGAGAGCAGGACTAGCTATGTACAATTTATCTGTCTGGAGTTCAGGCTGTTTAGCTCACAGAGCATTGTCTAGACTGGATACAATTGCATTTACTTTTCAGCCGAGAACAGGACTACTTATGTACAATTTATCAGTTTAAAGTTCTGGTTGTTTAGCTCACAGAGCATTGTCTATACTTGATACAATTGTATTCACTTCTCAACCGAGAACAGGACTAGCAATGTACAATGTATCGATCTGGAGTCCAGGCTGTTGAGCTCACAGAGCATTGTCTAGACTAGACACCATTGTATCCACTTTCAGCCGAGAACAGGACTACTTATGTACAATGTATCAGTTTGGAGTTCTGGTTGTCTAGCTCACAGAGCATTGTCTAGAGTGGATATAATTGTATTCACTTCTCAGCTGAAAGTAAGACTAGCTATGTACAATGTATCAGTCTGGAGTCCAGGCTGTTTAGCTCATAGAGCATTATCTACACTGGATACAACGGTATCCACTTCTTAGCTAAGAACAGGAGTAGCTATAGACAATGTATCAGTCTGGTGTCCAGGCTCTTAAGCTCACAGAGCATTGTGTAGTCTAGATACAAAACTAATCAAATATAAATAAGATATAAATAGCCCTCAATTGTATTAAATGACAAATACAAATGTGCTTTTCTCTTTAAACCCTGCATAATCCCTATTACATTATTAATAAACCTATTCCTTTAGCTTTCTTGTCCAAATACTAGTCTAGAAAAATACAGGGAAAAAAAGCTGTGATTTACATTTTTAACCTAAAGCAGTTCCTGTCATTGCTTTGATATTATCTGCCCCATCCATGTAATATGGGAATCTGCAGCAGATATAACATGTGCAGCTGGATTGTGTTAACATAGAGGAGTTGAGGTCGGCCGGGAGCAATGGGTGAGGCTGGAGTTGAGGCGCACACATCACAGACTGCAGATACTGGAACCTCAGAGATATCACATTCATAATGCAAGGTATAATCATATGAATAATACTAGGAGCACGGCTATAAGGGTGCAGAGATAATAGTCACACCAGGACCCTAGTGCTTGAGGGGACCCAATGCCAGGTGAGAAGACACCAGTATAATAAGTGGCAAATGATAGGCTGGGATCCCTGCTATAGATTTTCCACTGGGGCACAGGACCTTCAAGGCACAATATGACTATGTGACTATTATATGGATTTTTTTATTTGTATTGGGTGTTTGATTTTTTTTATATCATTTTTTTAAGTCCCCTTATGTACATGACTTCCTGGCTTGTCTCTCTGACTTGATACTGACAGTGAGAGGATGGCTTGATTGTTCTCTACCAGGCCGACTATGACTTGAGAGGTAGAACTGTTATCAGCAGGACCCAAAAAGTGTACAGAAAGCCAAAAACCTCCCCAGTGCAGAATTAGATGAACCCATTATGCTTTCCGGTATTGCTCTTGTCATTGCCCTACGATCCAGTTTAATCTTTTCTATCCTTTTCTGTCCAGAGAACACTAGAACAACCATTATGTCATTACCTACTACTTGCAATGAAACTAAAATGACATAAGTAGCAGCTGCATTAAAGTGAGATTAGTCTGCACTGCCCTTCAGAAGTTTTAGATCTATGATACTAAAACTAGAAAAGGATAAGATTTTATGTTACCTTTAATTGCCTAGGACTGCCAAAATAAAAATGAAAAATACTGCCATAAACTCTAAAAAAATGAGTTTGCCAGGAATATTGGTTTGAACAAAAATACTCCTTTCTGATGGAAGTGTCCCTTTGGTTTTACCCTCAAATCATCCATTGATTGCCACAGAGTGAAGCAGAAGAATGTTGCGCTTTTAGCCACGTAAGTCTTTTTTTAGACTTTTTTGCTAACTCTAGGGGGGCTGATGGTCATGGAAGGGGCAGTGTGGGAAGCTGTATTGTGGCACATAGAGTCCATGTCGATTTTTGGGAGTAGATGTTAAAAATTTGTTTTTATATAGTGTGCATTCTGGTAGCCTGCAAGTTTTTTAATTTAGGAAAAAAAACGTCAAAAAATCTGTTTCATCATTCATTTCCTATTAGTCATCAGATAGTTGTTAACTGCTTTTTATGCTATACATCCTTATCGAAAATTAGATATCTTCACACGCTTTCCTTTAGACAAATGCAGTGTCTACTAGAAGCCAGAGATTAAAAGGCCTTCCTCCTCCCCCCAGATGTAAGAGGAGAGTTTTCGAATGTGTTAAGTAATGCTTTACGTACATGCAAATTATAATTGTTTTTTTAGCGACCGCCCTTAAAAATCTGTAGTGATAGAATAGTATGTGATTAAAAAGTTTTTATTTGGGAAGTAATTTACGGATTAAAGCAGATTTCATGTCCCCGCCCCCGTGTGTGGGGGCATTTTTTTTCCGAGCCCGGCTGTCCACAGCGTAAAATAAAAATAAATTTTTGGGGAAAGGGAAATTTTAAAATTTGGGTAAAAGGGGTGGGAAAAAAGATTAAATTTTCCCACCCGATTTAAAAAAAATTTTACAGTGGTGAGACTTCCCGGTTTTGTGGATTCAGAGTCCAGGTTTCTAAAAACCTTTTCACAAAGGGCTACAATCCCTTTTTCTTTAAATTATCGGGTACTCGCCCACCCGGGCGGGGGAAGGTTCAAAAAGGGGGGAAAAGAAAACCCCCCAAACCCGTTTACCAACCCTTTAGGACGGGGATGATATTTTTTCCTTTGTGCAACCTGTTTTTCAAAATTTCAAAACAAGCTTTTTTGAGTCTTCTTCAACAAATTTGGGGATCCAATTTAACTGCAAAGTTTTAAGTTCCCAAGCCCAATGGTTTTTCTAAAAGAAGTTGTATTCCCGGACAATTTCAAAAAAAAAAAATAAAACAGGGTTTTCCCAAAAACCTTACCGGAAAGATCGGGAAAAAAAAAAGTTTTTTCATTTTCCCTTTTACCCAAAAAATCAAAAAAAACTTCCCGAATTTTTAAAGGGCCCCGGGCACCCTTTCGTCGTCAATGGATACCCCCAAAGCCTTTCCCTCCCTTAAGCAAGTTTTTTTTAAAATATTCTTTTTAAGACATTATTTTTTACCAATGAAAAATTTTCCCCAAAAATTGGGGGCCAAAAAAAAGTGTTTTTTTAAACCCCCGAAAAAAAACTTTTTCCCACAAGCCACCCGGGTCCCCGGAATCTCGGACTACTCACAGCCTTTCAACCCCCTTTTTCCCATTTTGAAGACTATGGGGGCCCAAAAATTTTTAAAGTCCCGACAAAAAAATGGGAGAGCGGTTTAAAAGAGACCTCTTTTGGGTTAACTATTTTGCAAGTTAAAATCCTGTTGCGGGGGACAAATTGCCTCAGAGCTGCACAAAGTTCCCTTTTTGAAAAAAAACTCAAGACATCATTGTTTGGCCATCCTTTAATGTTTTGGGTTCCCCATGATCTTTCCAAAGGGGTCCTTGAAACCCGGGCCAGCAACCTTTATCTCAGTAAACAGCGCCAAACTCCGGTTTTCAATGCCCCATTATTTAGGCCTAAAAAAGTTTAAATTTTAAGAGATTGTTTCACTCTCAACCAGCCACTCTGCTTCCCCCTCTCAAGGGGGGAAAGATAAGATCTGTCTACCAGAGTTTAATACCGACTGGGGCCGGGATTGAACCTCTTCATGACATTTGGGAAAAAAATGGAGGCCCGAAAAACCCCCCCAATTTCCTACTGTCCCCTAGATTTCCCAAATTGGAGAATCGCTTGGGGGCCCCTTTTCCTGGTTTCCAGATATGGATCCCGGGGTTTTTCTGTTGTTAAACCTTTTTCAAGAAAACCAAAGAAGGGGGTCAAATTTTAAACCTTTTTGGAAAAGCCCCGCCCAAAAAAGGTGAACTCTTGGGGGTTTTTTTAAAAAGGGAAACTTTTAAGCTCGCCGAAGAGAAGCCATGAAAAATATACACCGACTTAGGGTACTTGGGACGGAGTAAAACCCATTGGGCTTTGGCCCGAAGGGGCCCGGCGAGGGGTTTTCCCGACAGGTAGTTTTAACGCCCATCAAGAATCAAGGGAAGGGCCCTCAGATTCCCGAATTGGGATGTCTCCCAATTGCCCCGCTCAAATGGTGTGTTTTTTAAGACTTTAAAGGGCCCCGGGGGGAATAGAAGGGAAGTAAAGGCACCTTCCCCAAACAACTTTGGCTGGGAAAGGCCCGCAAACCCCCCCCTTTCCCCGAATTCGATAGGGAAACAGGGGTGGCTGTTAAATGTCTGACCAGGGGCAGGGAAAGAAAGAAAAAAGGGGGACAAAAGGATTAAGAAAGAAAGGAAAAAGTGAGAAGAAAAAAAGGGGGGAATGTTAGGAAAAAAAAGGACAATGTGAGAAGAAAGGGGGGGACAATGTGAGAAAGAAAGAAGGGAAAAAAAGAAAGGTGAGAAGGGAAAAAAGGAAAAAGAAGGTGGGGAAGAAGAAAAAAGAAGGGAAAAAATAGAGAGGAAACAAGAAGAGAAGGAAAAACCCCAGACAAGATGCAAATGGGAATTTTCAGGGGTTAACCTTTGGGAAACAATTCCTTTAAACAAAATTTTTAAAAAGCCCCCAAGGGGAAAAGGAAAAAATTTGGGGTGGGAAATTTGGGGGCAAGATAACCCAAGTGGATTCTAGAGGGAAAGGGGCAATAGACTTTGTTTTTCCAAGGGGATTTATCCAGCCCTTTGTACAATTGGGGTCACAAATATACCCCCAGAAAACTAAAAAAGATATTTCTTCAATCAACAAGATAAACCTAAATAAAACCCCCCCCAATCTTTCCCTTTTCCCGGGGGAAGTGGGTATGTTAGAAATTTTTGGGAATATCCCCAAAATTGTAAACCCGGAGGATGATGGGCCCAAAACCAAGGAAGTTTTTGGCCCAAAAATACTATATCCCCTCCATCGGATCCAAAATTTAACACCCTTTTAAATTAAACCCCCGAGTGGAAAGACAAGTTTTGTTTGTAGTGGAGGATTTGTTCCATGGAAAGGGTTGGGAAGGGGTACCCAGGGGGTTTAAACCCAAAATGGGGCTGGGCCGAAACCCAACCGTGAAGCCCGGAGGCGGGCCCCTAGGGCCCGTTTTATTCGGGGCCGGGGGCCCCCCAAAAAAAAAAACAACCCCCCTGGGGGCCCCCCGAGGGCTCCCGGGGTCCAGGCCGCCTTTCCGTGGGGGCCCGGGGCAACCCACTGGCCCCCCACTGCATGTGCGGCCGCTTTGGGCGCACATGCAGCTGCGGGCTTCTTTCAGTGGCAGGGGGCAAACCGCCCCCCCCCCGCAGACCCGGGGTCGGACCGGTCTGGGGCCGACCCACCCCGCGGGGCCGCCGGTTTCCCCCAAGCGTGAGGGGCCCCCCCGGGGGGGGCCCCGTTCCCCGCCCGGCAAACGTCGCGATGATGTTATGTCCCCTCGCGACGCTGCCTCCCTCGGGCCACAGGGGCCCTCATAGGCCCGTGGGGCCCCGGGGGGCTTGCCGGGGGGAAAACGCGGGGACTGAAAGAGGACGGGAAAAAGGGGTCCCCGGCCCGGGGGGGTTAAAAGGGGAGTATTTGGAAAAGTTTTTTATTTTTTTAAAGCATTTACCTGCCCCCCAGTGCCCCTTTGAACTGGGCCCCGTGCCCCTAAAAAATCCCCGCCTGTGGCCCCCAATCCCCCGCCTGTGCCCCCATATACTGCCCGGCCCCTATATGCCTGCCTGTGGCCCCCCAAAATACTGCCCGTTTCCCCCCCCTATCCCTGCTGTCACCTAATGCCTGCCTGTGGCCCCCAAAATACTTCCTTTTGCCCCCCCAAAAAAATGCCTGCCTGTGGCCCCCAAATACTGCCTGGGGGCCCCCCTTTTATGCCTGTGGCCCCCAAATCCCGCCTTTGGCCCCCAAACCCTGCCTTTGGGGCCCCCCTAACCCCGCCTGTGCCCCCCAAAGCCCGCCCGGGGCCCCTATAAATCCCTGCCTTTGGATCCCAAAACCCTTCCTTGGGCCCCCATAAACCCTGCCTGTGCCCCCATAAGCTGCCGTGCCCCTAAAATCCCAAACCTTTTTGGCCCCCCTATACTGCCTGTGGCCCCCATATCCCTCCTTTGGGGCCCCCATTCCCTGCCCGTTCCCCTAAAATTTCCCTGGGGCCCGTGGCCCCCCAAAAAAACCCTGGGCCCCCCATAAAAACCCGCCTGTGGCCCCCATATCCCTCCTTGCCCCCATAAGCTGCCTTTTGCCCCTAAAATCCCCCGCCTGTGGCCCCCCTATTTCCCCGCCTGTGGGCCCCCAAATCCCTGCCTGTGGCCCCCCAAAATTTCCCGCCTTCCCCTTAATGCCTGCCCATTTGGGCCCCCCTAAACTGCCTGTGGCCCCCATAAAACTGCCCGTGGCCCCCCCTTCCCCCCTGTGGGCCCCCAAAAAATTTTCCTGTGCCCCCATAATTTTTCCCGCCTGTGGCCCCCCTATCCCTGCCCCTTTTGGGCCCCCATATTTTGCCGTGCCCCCATAACCCTGCCTGTGGCTCCCATATGCGCCTGGGCCCCCCAATCCCTGCCCCGGGCCCCCCATATCCCCCCGCCTGGGCCCCCATAGGCCCGCCCCGTGGCCCCCATCCCGCCCCGCCTGGGCCCCCCTATGCTGCCGGCCCCTATAACCTGCCTGTGGGCCCCCCTTTTACTGCCTGTGTCCCCCAAAACACCCGCCGGGGGCCCCCATATACTGGGCCTTGGGCCCCATTTACCGCCGTGGGCCCCCCTTTTAAAAAGCCGTGTCCCCCATAAAACCTGCCCCGTGGGGCCCCCCTATACGCCCAAGTGCCCCTAAAATACTGGGCCCCAGTCCCCCATATACTGCCTGTGGCCCCATAAACAAGCCTCATACCCCAATCCCCCTTTCCTGTGGGCCCCAAAAACTGCCTGTGCCCCCCTATATACTGCCTTTTTTTTGGGGGCCCCTATATACCTGCCTTGGCCCCTTAAAACCTGCCGTGGGCCCTAAATAACTGCCCCTTTGGGCCCCCTATAACTGCCGTGGGGGCCCTAAAAAAGCTTTTTATGCCCCTATAATTACCAACTGAGGGGGGCTGCAAAAACCAAAAAATTTTAAAGGGGTTGCCCGGAAATGTGAGGGTTCTAAATATTTTTGGGCCCCCAAAACCTCAGGAAAGAGTCTTGGGGCCCGGGGGCAAACAGCATGAAAGGGTTTGAACCGGATGGGAAAAAAGGGAAAGTAGAAAAGACGGCCCGAATCAGAAAAGACGCTCCGGGGAGTCACTAAATGTTTAAATGCATGAATCCTTTTAAAAATCTGCAGAACTTTTACATACAACCCTATCTCCCCCAAACGGTTTTCCCGTAAGGCGGGAAAGATTTTCCCCCAAGGCCTGTGTGCAGTGGGTAAATCACATGTTGGGGTACGTTCAGTCAGGGTCTGGCAGGATTTTTTTGAGCCTTAAGTATAAAAGTTTTGGGGGCCTTTGGTTTTTTGTAGGAGGGGTTTTAGTCACAATCACTTGTCTGGTAGATTTGGGTCCAAGTATCGGTGGAAAGTTTTTGGGGCTGTTTTTGAGGGATTGGGCATATGAAGGTGAGAATTTTTGAAAAGGGAAATTTTTTCCTTGGTGAAATTTTTACTGAAAATGAAACCCGCTGAGGAGATGGACGGGAAACTGGGGTTTGGGGTGTGCAGGAAAATTTTTGACAAAACAGAAAGGTTTTTTTTTCTGTAAAAAAAAAATCCCCCCTTTCACAATGGGTGCCCCCCGTGTCGGAGAACCCAAACCCTACCCAGAAAAACCCCCAAAGGCCCGACCCCATGTTTTAAAAAAACCCTAGCAATTTCCCCTTTCCGTAAGAAAAACCCCCATTGAATGATTTGGTATGCAGATTTGGGATCCCCAGGGGTTATTAAATCGACCAAGGACCCTGCCTTTTTCCCCCGCAGAATAAACCCAAAAAACAATTTTAAAATAGTAGGAGCTGACCTCGACCTGCACACCCCCTAAAAAAACCCGAAAATTTGCCGGAAAATAGGAAAAAATAAAAGCTACCTCTGAAGAAAAAAATGCTTTAAATCAAATAAACAACCATTTTTCCCTGGCCCGAGATCCTACCCAATTTCACTCTTTCTGTCAAAAAAACCCTAGACAGGGCCCCACGGCTCACTCCTCCCGGAGTAGTATTCTTTAGGCCCCCCGGGTTTTGGGGTACACACATAGCAGTTTAGGGGAAGAGATAGCCTTGAAAATAAGTTTTAAATCTGTTTTAATTTAATTGAAACTAAAAAATGCCATAAAATGGTTTTTCCTCCATTCCGATCCCAAAATTTTGACCCAAACATACCCTGGGGACTTTTTTGGGGCCGAAACATGCCCAAAATTCTCTGGAGCTCGGGTTTGAAACCCCACCCAAATACTTCCCCGGGTGTCCCAACCTCAATGAAACTTTAAGGAAACCCCCCCCGGGGGCATGCTTCAAAACTGCCCGAAAAGTGAAATGCGCCCCAAAAATTCCCTTTTAAAAAATTTTCCCCCTTTTTCCATTAAATTTTTGTTGCCCCAAATCTGGGTGTTTTGAAAAAAAACCAAGAGGGGCAACCAAAGGGGGTGCCCGATAATTCAAAGCTAGGGTTCAGTCAAAGGCAGGTTTTGAATCCCCTTATGCCCCCAGATAAACCCAAACAACCCAAAAGTGGGACCTTTGGGGAAAATTTCATCCCATTATATCCCAATAAGGTTTTTAAAAATTTCCCCCCGAATCCCCCTTTCAAAAGTAAGCTTACAAAAGACGCCACCCCCACATGACTTTTCCCAAAACATTTGGGGGTTTTGAAATTTAAACAATCCATTTGGGAAAAGCCTCGGCCCGGGGGGCGCTCTGAAGGGGGCAACCCCCGGGAGAACCCGGGGGCAAATCTCACCTTACCATCAAAGGCTCTGGGAGGAGGGCCGGGGGTTTGCTTTGGTTTTCCCCCCCCTTGGAAACAGGCCTGGGCAAGTGGGGTTTGGGTTTTAACCAAACCGGGTCCACCTGTTCCCCCCGCTGTCTAAGGGGGGACCTTTTCCCCCTTCCCTTTTTCACTTTTGGGGGAAAGCAACAATCATCATTCACCTCAGGGGGGGGGCGAGAACAAAATTTTGATATTTTTAAAGGGGGGGCGTCCCAAAAGGAAAATTTTAAGGGAAAAAAAAAATCAAAACTGTTTTTCATCATTACAATTTTTATTAAAACCATCAGATAGTTTTTTTTAAACCGGGTTTTTAAATGCTAAAAACCCCCAAGTTTTCAGATATCCCCTCACAAAAAGCTTTTTCCTTGACAGATGCAGTGTCTTCTAACAAACAAAGGAAAACAAGGCCTTCCCCTTTTTTTTCCTTTTTTTTTTTTTTCCCGCTTTTTTTTTTTTTTTTTTTTTTTTTGACTTTTTTTTTTTTTGTCCGTTTTTTTTTTTTTTTTTTATTTTTTTTTTTTTTTTTCCCCCTCTTTTTTTTTTTTTTTTTTTTTGCGGTATTTTTTTTTTTTTTTTTTTTTTTTTTTTTTTTTTTGTTTTTTTTGGTTTTTTTTTTTTTCCCTTTTTTAAACCAATTTTTTTTTTTTTTTTTTTTTTTTTTTTTCCTTTTTTTTTTTTTTTTTTTTTTTTTTTTTTTAATTTTTTTTTTTTTTTTTTTCCCCGGGTTTTTTTTCCCCTTTTTTTTTTTTTTTTTTTTTTTTTTTTTTTTTCCCCCCTTTTTAAAAAAATTTTTTTTTTCCTTCTTTTTTTTCATTTTTTTTTTTTTTTTTTTTTTTTTTTTTTTTTTTTTTTTTTTTTTCCCTTATTTTTTTTTTTTTTTTTTCTTCCGCCCCTTTTTTTTTTTTTTTTTTCCCCCCTTTTTTTTTTTTTTTTTTTTTCCCCCTTTTTTTTTTTTTTTTTTTTTTTTTTCCTTTTTTTTTTTTTTTTTTTTTCCAAAAATTCCCCCTGTAAAAGGTTTGGGAAATTTTGGGTTTAAAAAAGCCCAAAAAAAATTATAATTTTCTTGGGGTCCCCAAAACCAAAACCTTATATAAATAAAAGTTTGTTTAAAAAGGTTTTTTAAGTTTTCCCCGGGGTTAAATCAGGACCCCTTGGTTTTAAACGGGGTGTTGGGGCTTTCTTTTCCCCCCCCTTCCCCCACGTAAAATAAATATTTCAATGGCAAAAAAGGGAAAAGGGGTTTTTGGCCCAAAAAAAATTTCCCCCAAGGTTTTAAATTGGGCAGCCCAAAAGTTTTCCAGCCATTTCCTCCCTCCCCAAAATCCGAGGGGTCTGATTTTGAATGTATTTCCCCAGCTGATTTAAGCTTTTTTTTGGTTTTAATTTGGGGTAAAAATTTTTTTGGGAACCATAACAAAATTGGGGGTTATGTTTCCCCCCAACCCCGGTTCCCCTTTTTTCACCCCCCCCTCCCCCCCCCTTATAAAAACAATCCCCCAACAAATTCCCCTTCCCCGCGGGAAAAGGGGTCCCCCAAGGGCCCCCCAACAAAACCATCACAAAAACAAAATTTTCCGGGGGCCCCCCCAACAAAAGGGGAACCAAAAAAAACCAAAAAGGGCCCCGCGTGAAGTGGGGTTTTCTGTAATCAAACCCTGTTTTCACTAATACAGCAGAGCAGGGAGGGATATGAACCATTCACATGCCCCCCTGATCTGTTCTATTAGTATAGTCAAAGCTCCACAGACACATCAGATTATAGTAACACACTTCACTGCTGTCACATCGTACTGACCACAGAATCAGCCTCACCTCTGCTCTCCTCAATCTGTGTAGAGAGCAGGAAAGAGCAGGCACACACAGGTTAATCCAGGCAGCACTGCTACACAGACACAGATGCCGGGAGGAGGGGCTCTGTGCTTGACCTGTATTGAGAAGCTGATGAGTCACCAGCACTGGCAGCCATAGATAAAAATCAACAGGTCGGTGGTATAGTGATTTGAGGAGCTGATAAAACTCCTACTACCGGGATAACTAAAAAATCAGTAGGACGTTTGTAATGAACATATATTGCAAAGCTGCTTGTTTTTTAAAGATCTTTTAATTAAAACCCAATCATTGTAGCGACTCAACCCCTTTAACCCTAAATTGGTGATTGGTTTAGGATTTTTGGAGGTTAACTTACTGTCCCCTGGTTCTCAGGGTGCAGTGACATTAGCATAACATAGGAGTAACTTAAAGGGGTTTTCTCATCACAAGCTTTGCAGATTTGAGCTCCTAGTAGATGTGTCTCTCCTCCCAGTAGAAATGTCTCTCCTGCCAGTAGGCGTGTCTCTCCTGCCAGTAGACATGTCTCTCCTCCAAGTAGGTGTGTCACTCCTCCCAGTAGGTGGGTCTCTTCCTCCAGTAGGCGTGTCTTCCCTCACTGAAGACTGATAACATCATCATTATTTGTGAGCAGTGGAAGAGAGAGGATGTCACAGCTATACAGACCTCCTGCAATGGTCAGTTCTCATGTCTGCAGAGCTGTCACCTCCCTCCACAAGATCCTTGTAAGTAGAACACCTGCATTTTGTAGGCAGTTATATATCAGCCTGAACTGATGAAACAAATGTGTATAAGGCTGTGTTATATGAGAGGAAAGAGTGAATTAGACTTTTAGACTCCATATTTGCCCAGATCTTTTACACAGAGCTGGGAGATAAGCATAGAGGAGCTCAGGCAGCTTTTATTACACAGACACAGCCAGCACAGACATCTGCTTCCTTTAATTTTTCACAGCTCAGAGGGGAGTAAGCACAGATTGCTGGCAGCCAATCACAGCACAGGGGGTATGTCCCATCTAGGGGGCATGTCCCAACATTGCTGAACTAAATATCAGGCACCAAATCACAGTAAAAGGGGTGCAGCCTGACCCCAGGCTGCTGATTTAGCTCTAGACACACACAGATGAACTCATATCTGCTATACTAAATTATTTAGGTAACGCAAACCCATTGCAAAAGTGCTTATTTTTACTGTCACCATCATTACAGATATGATCTTTGTAGCAGGAATTTCCCTTTAAGTATTGTTGGACAGGACACTGGACATCGCATAAGGGAGTGCCATCAGACCAGGAGTGCAGTGAGATGACAGTTTAGCTCCTAAAACCTTGTTAAAACCCTTCATCTCAACTTGATTTTTGGGGTGATTTTTTTTTAAATTCAGGCTGGCCCATAGTGTGTTGCTTAGATTTGGGTTGAATGTGACCTGAGTCTGAAGTGCAACACTAATTATAAGCCTACAAAGAGACTGGTGGTACCATATTACTTTCCTATACAAGTTAGAGGCCAAGTTCCTGAGGTCTTATAATCTGGATACTAAAGCAGTTTCCCCCACACTCTGGAACTCACTGCTTCAACACCTCAGACTTTCCCTCACTCTCACTTGCCTCAAAGGTAATCTGAAAACGCATCTCTTCAGGATTGTCTATGACCAATAAAAACCGTGTTGCACTGCTCCACCCCACAAACATGTCAACCTCTTACCTTCTGTCTCTTCACCCCTTCCCTGTAGATTGTAAGCGCTCACGGGCAGGGCCCTCTCTCCCTCTGTACCAGTTTTTAGTTACTTATTGTCACTTTGTAATTGTTTGACCAATGTTATTTATCTACCCGCCTCAAATGTACAGCACCCTGGAATCAAGGGTGCTCTAAAATAAATAATAATAATAGATTATATATATATATATATATATATATATATATATATATATATATATATATAGTAACAACTCACATGCCTCCAGCGCCATCTTGGGTCGTCCCGGGGGATATTCCGCTCTTGGACCGCTGTCCTTTGGTAGAACAGTTGGCACTTTCACACAGGGCACTTAGACACCGGGTTTCTTTCAGTCTGGCCTCCACCAGCTTTATTTCTTTAGCACAGCAGACGTTTGTACAGAAAAAACAGGTAAACAAAACCCTGGCCGTCTGGCCACTCACTACACCTGTAGCGTCCCTCTCTACATAGGGTCTAGACCTAATGTCCAGTCAGACATAGTCCGTCTTACCAGTCTCCACTGGTTTAGGCTTTCAGAGGTCAGCCACCTGCTGGCCTCAAGCCTCGGGGGTAAGAGCCTCTCCTCAGCTCTCCGTCGCTCCACCTTCAGGAACGAACCACACCCCCTGTATACCTGAAGGCCCAAGCCTTTTATAGGAAAACCCAAGCCCTATCCAAATCCTGGCCTGGACCATGGGGAGTAGACGCCCACCCGACACATTGTCTACTCCCAATAAGAGCCGACCCAGGAACGGCTGGAAAGGCACACTAATACTACTCCATTGCCAACCACTTAGTGAGGCTGACAATACATGCGGCTGGCTCTTATCCCACCAAGGCCAGGTATCCTTGGTGGCATGTTGCATAGAGAACTCGGGTATACCTCCACCTAGTGGCAGAAATAGGTAACTACCTGTAGTTGCCCTGTCACAATATATATATTATATATTATAATATATATATATATATATATATATATATATATATATAATATATATAAAGAGAAGGAAAAGCAGCACTTCCAATGTTAAAAAAAAGCGGGGTGCAAGCGAAGACCAAGTCCGGCCAAAAGACTCCACATTCAATATCCAGATAGAAAATTCGCAGCACTCACATGGTAGTAGTGAAAAAATTGTGTTGTTTATTCCCACATAATCAAACCGACATTTCGACCCTCTCACAGAGCCGTTTTCAAGTGAGGTACAGTGTGTCATACAAAGTATATATAAATGCATCAATCAAATAACAATTTACAATAATCAACAGCAATTACATGTTTAAAAGTGACATACAGACTCAAAAAGTTCACAATACAAGATCCTATGTATAAAAATAAGAGATAGTATGATAAACAACACTATCAATAAGATAAGTGCATACAGTGCAAAAGTATATTAAATAAGGGGGCGGAGACCTAATGCGCTCACCTGAAAGATGTTAATAGTTACAGCTAAAACACAACATGGTCCGTCTTTGGCGTCTCAAACACTATCAATGCGCATGATCGGGGCGTCATCAGTAACAACAGGAAGCTGTCAGACGCGTCCCTTTGCAACATGAAAGTAGTCACAAACCGGTATAGGATCTTGTATTGTGACTTTTTGAGTCTGAATTGTCCTTTTAAACTGTAATTACTGTTGATATTGTTAAATTGTTATTGTTTGATGCATTTTTTTATCTTTGTATGACACACTGACCTCACTTGAAAAAGGCTTGAGGAGGGTCGAAACGTCGGTTTGATTATGTGGGAATAAAACACAATTTTTCACTACTACCATGTGAGTGCTGGGGAATTTTCTATCTGGATATTGAATGTGGAGTCTTTTGGCCGGACTTGGTCTTCGCTTGCACCCCGCTTTTGTTAACATTGGAAGTGCAGCTTTTTTCTCTTTTTCTATATTGGGCTTTTCAGCGGGCACTCCTGCTAATATGGATGACTTGTCTTCTGAAGCGGTTGGTATTTTTTCTAATGTCCCACATGTCTCTGCTTTTTCGGATATGGAAGTGGAACGTATTTTAAATGGAATTGATGGTGATACTACGTTCTTAAATACACCCTCCATTGTTGATACTCAACGTCAATATGAATCTATGTCTAAGAAGATTATTACCTTGGAGCTTCATTACCTCACATTAAGAGAGTATTATAAGATCAAGAGAATCCCTAGAGGTATGAGATCTGCACTTCGACCCACCTTGTTTTCACAGGACCTAGATTTCAGAGCTCGCTTCGAATCTATTTCCAATAGGTACGCCTTGGATATTGTGCTCTAGAACGTGGAATTTTTACAACGGGACTTGCAAAACATGCGAGGTAAATTTACTGCCATAGATGATTTGTTGAAATCCTTATCTCCAGCTGAGGATTATAAAAAATTCTTTGATAAACAAACAGAATTTTTGGTTAAGTTCAAGAAAGATTGTCGTAAGAACAAAAAGAGGAAGTTGCAGACCCGTGACCTACAAGATTATGAATCTGGCAAGGTTTATTCGTGGTCTTACGAAAATGTTGAGACTCAAATTAAATGGCCCAAAAGAACTAAGGATACTAGTGTTGATAGATCTCGTTTAAATAGTGATGGGTCTTTTTTATGGACTTCCCAAAGGATATTTGCAAACAACGATTCCTACAGGAAGAGGAGGCAATAAAGACACAGAACCCGGAAGAACCAGGGTCAGGAGAACAAAATCATTAGTGACACATTCGTCCTGCTCTAGCCAAAAGAAGTAGATTCCAATTGGTGGTTATAATATATCTTCTTTGAAATTACAACTACATAGATTTCAAGTTCTCTCTAAAGGACTTTCTTATTGTCAGGATTATAAAGCCAATTGAGTCGCCATATTGATCTGGACTTGGCACAATTCTTTCGCAAGTTTAAAATTTGAAGGTATGGTTTTTTCAACATCCTCAGGTTCATGCTAGTTTACAAACAAAAAAAGGTGGACTTAGGTTACGGATTTTGACTTATCTCTGTCAAGTGATTTTTCACCTTTACCATACTTCCTTCCTGTTGAGAGTTTATACAGTTGTTAAATGTGATATTGATACACCTTAGAGATAGTGATATAGGTTATTATTTATACAATCGTCCTAACCCTTCATCATCAGCAGAAATATTGGCTATGGAATTGTCTAAAAATTCAAATATCACGATCCGCCCGCCGACAATTGGAGGAGCGGCTTGTGATAATGAACATATGTCTGCAATATCTTAAATGAGGCTAATCGTCAACTTCTCAGATATTGATGTATACCGTCTTCTTTCTGCGACCCTGAATTAGATTTGGTGACGAAAGTTTGGGAGATTATTAACGAAGCTTTTGTAGACTGGTCTTATTGATCAGGCTTGAAAAGAGTTTTTGATTATTTCCATCCGGTCACCCCAATACTGTATTTCCTGCCAAAAAAATTCCTTTAAATTTACCCCCCAGGCAGGGGCCGATTGTGTCTGGGGAAATTCTATCTCTAGTAATGTCTCCATTTTCTAAAGAGGTTTTTAATAAATTTGTGTTTGAAAACTAAATCTTATATTAAAGACACCATTTATTTTCTTAATTTAAAATTTGTTAAAAATTGGGTTTTTCCCAGATGGGGCAATTTTGGGCCCCACTTGATGTTGGCCCGTTTTTTACATTCTTAAACCACGATGCTGGTTTTTTAAGGGGGTAAAAAAAGGTTTTTCATTTTACAAATTTTTCCCAAATCTGGCTGTGAATTTTTTATTACTTTGCTATTCCCTTTTGGGATTAATTTGTAATTATTTTAATTTTTGGGGAAAAATTTTTTTTTACAGTTGAGGCACCGGGGATTGGGGAAAAAATTTCCGCCCCACATATGCCAATAATTTTTTTTTGGGGTAAAGATGGAGGGGGGAATTTTATCTATGTGTCTTCCCCCCCTTTTCTAAGGGCTTGAGGTTTGGTTTGGGGATACAAAAGAGAATCTTTTTTTAAATTTGGGGCAGGCAGTGTGGGGGGAACTATTGGAGTTCCATAAATTTTTGAATACAAATTTAATTTTCTAAAAAGTTTACAATACTTTTTCTGAAGAGTCTCTGACTTTTTGGGGGTACCAAAAATTTTTTTGCTTGAAAAAATAAACCATACAATTTTTTTATTAAAAAAAAAAGATAAAAAATACTATTCTAAATACAAAGTTTCATTTCCTTTTTAGTATGCGTTAAATCCCTTTTCCCTTTACCCAATTTTTTAAGGGGGAAGAACGAAATTGGGTTTAAAACTGGGGAAAATTCATGGGAAAAAGTCAGTAATGCATGTCCAAACCCCTTTTTTAAAGAGAGGATATCCTAGAAAAGTTTTTTTTAAAACATGCGATCAGTAAATAGAATGACATGTGGGGGGGCTCGAAAAAAGTAAAGTCCAAAAAATGTGGCCCCATGGGTTTCTTTTTGTTTCCTTACTTACTGGGAAAATTTTTTTTCTAAAAAACTCTAATATTAATTTTAAAAACATTGGGATAAACTTTTTTGTTTTAAACCCTTTTCCCGGTAATTTCCCGGAAAATTTTAGCCCAAAGCCCTTAAAAGTCCCTTTTGGAGACCCTTCAATTTAAAGGGTCGTCCTTTTTTTAAAAAATAGAGTAGGTACTGCTAGGGCCCAAAAAAAATCATTTTATAGGTAAATAAAAGTTTTTGGGTCCTTTTCCCTTTTCTTTATGTTTAAAAATTTCCGGATTTTGTTAAAAAAGGCAGCCAGTTTACCACATCCAAATAAGGGGATCATTCAAAAATTTGGATTTCATCTAACATGTAAATCCCGATTGGGGCCCTTTATATTTATTGGGGTCCCGCAAAAAGATCTATGTAGGAAAAGACAACATGTGATTTTAAGACCCAAATTAATAATCAAACCCTTTCAAAGATTAGGAAAGGTAGATTTGACCTTCCAGTGTCCCCCAAAAACTTTTTCTGGGAAAAGGGGCCCTAAATAATGGGGTCTCAGATTCATGGTTGTGGGTCATGTACCCCTTACCGCAAGGGGGGGAGAACATAAAATGCTTTTAAAAAAGAGGAACGAAAAGGATCTTTAAAAACTAAGCTCTTTCCCCCAATTTTTTAAAAGTTTAGATAAAATACTTCAAAAATGTTTAAATGGGGCTATATTTCCCCTTTCCCTTTCCCTTTAAATTGTTATTGTTGGGTTTTATTTTTATATTTTTTTTTCTTTTTTTTTAGATTTGGATTTTATGGGGTGGATATTTTGGGGGCATACCTATGCAGCCTAAACCCGTTATTAATTATTTTTTTACAGTGTATTCCACACGGGGTTCCGGTCTTTTGGCGTTCTCTAAAGATGCTTTCATATGCCATTACTATTATTAATTGTATTTATCATTTTTTATTTTTATTTTATCTTTATTTTACTTTTTATTATTATTTTATTTTTATGTTCTTTTTTTGTTTGTTTAGGTCATTAATAGGGTGTGGAGTCACCTAGGAGACTAGATGCAACCCATGGTATTGCAGTGCAGCATGCGGTTTTCCTTCTGGCGATCTGAGTGCAGCACGCCCATGTGAGGACTCGCTGCCTGGTGGTTCGGGTAGCCTGTCGGCACTGTGGACCACGGGTGAACTCGATAATGTCTCTGACCTTTAAATAATTACGCTGGTAAATAATGTTTTTAGCAGGATGCCTCTTTTATTCCTCTACCTGCGGGATGTTGGATGGTTGCTATAGTTGCGTCTGACAACTTCCTGTTGCGAGGGATTACGAGGTTGCTAGGAATACATCTTACAATATCCGGTTGTGAGTCACTTTCATGTTGCTAGGGACGCGTCTGACAGCTTCCTGTTGTTACTGATGACGCTCCCGATCATGCGCATTGATGTGTTTGAGACGCCAAGACGGACCATGTTGTGTTTAGCTGTAACTATTAACATCTTTCAGGTGAGCGCATTAGGTCTCCGCCCCCTTATTTAATATACTTTTGCACTGTATGCACTTATCTTATTGATAGTGTTGTTTATCAATACTATCTCTTATTATTATATATAGGATTTTGTATTGTGAACTTCTTGAGTTTGTATGTCACTTTTAAACATGTAATTACTGTTGATTATTGTAAATTGTTATTTGATTGATGCATTTATATATACTTTGTATGACACACTGTACCTCACTTGAAAACGGCTCTGTGAGAGGGTCGAAATGTCGGTTTGATTATGTGGGAATAAACAACACAATTTTTTCACTACTACCATGTGAGTGCTGCGAATTTTCTATCTGGATATATATATATATATATATATATATAAATTTGAATACTATTTTGGCATCGGTGCCTCACAGCTTTTAATATCATTGTTTGATATTAAAAGCTGTGTATTGATACCTAGAAGCAATTGGTTTATTAGAAATTGCTTCTAGGTATTGCCAGTCATTTTGCTTGCCTGCAGCTGCATACAGGATTTCTGACTGATGCAACAGTCTCCGTTAGATCACATGACCTGCACTCAGATTAGCAATTACATAGTGCTTTTGATGATGACAGAAAGTTTGTCTCTCTGTGCATTCTTATGAAACTGACTTTGAACCTCCATCATTGACATTTTCATTTCTCTCTTTCAGCAACTCAGAGTGCAGGTCACATAAACCCACTGGCAGCAGTGAGAAATCCTATGTTCAACTGGTGTGGTCCATTAACTTCCAGTGGATGATAACCTGTCCTGGTCATGTGATGGACACATGGATGCACGGCCTGTTACAAGGCACAGCTCTGATAACTGTACTGTTCCTATCACGCACCATGCAGCTGTGTGTCTATTACGTGACCAAGACAAAACTGACATAAGAACAGTGGAAATGCCACCTGTCCTCTACCATAATTAATAAAGACCAGGACTCAAAATGGTTGTCATTAGATGTTGTTCATGGGCTTTCCTGGTTGGGTTGGGATCAGTCCCAGAGGCAGTGATAGTCTCTTTGATTCAGGAGTCAAAAGGTTTACAAGTATGGGGTATTCCCATCTAAGACATGCATGGCATATCGACAGTACAGTGCTCCATCAAGTGACATTCGCCTCAGGATACAATATTTCCAGGATATAATGGTCTTTCAAAGGACATTGTATCCTGACACCACACTCCCCATACAATGTCCCAGAGACTGTTGATCTGCAACAGATGTGATTGATAAAAGATCCAACCAATTATCAGGAACATTTCAATTGTAAAACTTCTGTATTCATGAATAGCGATGACCGAACAGTAAAATGTCAAGTCGAACTTCAAACAATAGTGGTGTTCAGTTTGAGGTTTGATTCGAACTCCATTAAAGTCAATGGGAGAAGATGTTCCGGTTAATTTTTATCCATGTATATGAGAGCTAGGCGCTATATGAGCCTGCAAATGTCGCCAAATAACAGCTTCTGGGTGTGGGATAGATGCAGCCAGCTATACCAAACTCCCTAACTATTGATGTCTACGGAGAGGATTATGCTATCTAAGTCTTGATTTCCTAAGCTTGCTGCACATCCCCCTAACTAACTAATCTAAATAGCAGCTTTTCCTGTCTAAAATCGCTAATAAACAAATCTTGTGCCTACATGTAAACAAACAGACAGAGAGCAGTCTGTACAGTACAGAGAGTGAGCTGAGAATGGCGTTCAGAACGCAATACAGTGAAACATATATAACATGGTCATGCGATTTTAGCAGCCAATAAGGGCCCTACATCTCAGATTTTGACACTTCTCTGTGCTCCGCACTGATTGGATGGCCGCCAAAAGTGCAGAAAGGTGATTGGATGGCGCTAAAAGGGCAGAAAGGTGCCGAAAACTATTAAAATGGCGTGTTGAGTAAAATATTTCGTTTGCTTCTAGAAAATCGAGATGTTTGACTCGAACTTAACTTTTCTTGAACGGTTCGATCAACACTACTCATGAAGTGTATCCAGTGATTGGTGGTCTTTAGCACCTCTCTACAGTATAGTGCAGTACTACATGTTCTGTACTGCTCTTACATGTTTTAGTGAGGTGCATGCAGTGGAGTGATTCCACCAGCTCTCTATGATGTTATATGGAAGGACACATTTTATCTGGATTATCTACTTCATTTTCTTTATTCTTTATTTTGCATTATGTTGGGGACATTTCTGAAGCTTTGCAACCATTAACCAATTTTCCATTTAACATTGCAACATACAATGGTTGTCTCAGAGCCAATTAATATTGTATGTTGAGGGATCACTGTAGTTATATAAATAATATAATTCGGTTGCATGGTGTTGAAAGGTTAAGCATTGGATCATGAGTTCAAAATGGCTGTCCCATCAGTTGATGGGTATCATGCATCAACGGTGTTTAGAATACAGTTTGACTTCTTCTCATTCTGGGAGATTCATACAAAGGGATACATGGCTGAAAAACATGAGCCCTGAGCCAGCTCAATCTGGGAACGTGAAGGTTTGCACAAGTATGAGGATCATTCTGGCTGTCAACACAAATACCAAACAAGGGAGTCTGTGTAAAGGTCTCGGAAAGGTCTTGTGGTGATAATTGCCCCCATCAGCTCAATTATTGATATGTTAGACACTAATGAAGAATTCAGTCCCCACAGGAGATCCCCTACCAGAATAATACTGTAGTATGCAGGGTGAGCCGAAAAAAACATAACAAAAAAACTTCAGACGATCCCTGGGACAAGAAACTTCAAGGTTACTTTGTAGCTATTCAAGAGATTTATACAGGTTTTTCATTTTTGTTTTTAGAAACATATTTGGAGTAAAATGTATTACACATCTTTCCGCACTTCGTGCCTCAAAATGTTCTAGTTATTCCTTAAATAACTGCTTCCTGACAGCCGGTCAAAATAATACGGCTTTATGTTTTTTCCTCCTCGTCTTCCAAGAGCCATAGTTTATTTATTTTTCCATCTACATAGGCATACAAGGGCTTTTATTTTGCGGGACAAAATTTACTTTCTAATGGTGTGGGGCAAAACATGAAAAAAAGAACTTGCAAAATGTGTGCAGGGGTTTTGATTTGACAATGTTCACTTTTTTGTATAAATTATATATTTGTATTGTCCAGGTTGACACGATGTCGGCAATTCCAAATATGTAGGGTTTTCATTATGTTTTTGTACTGTGAAAAAAAATCCAAACATTTTCTACTTTTTAAATTTGTGCTGCAGCCCTATTTTCCGCAACCAATAACTTATTGTTTTCCCACCTATGGACCTGAGTGAGGGGCGTTTTTTGCGGACTGAAGTGTACTTTTTATTGTACAAGAGATCACAAGAAAGGACCAAAAAATGCCGTTTGTAATTTTTTTCTTCTACAGTGTTCACTGTATGGGATAAATCATGTTCTAGTTTAATTAATGACCTTCCCCGTCATGATATACAGAATCATAAAGGAAGGCTGTCAATCACGATGTAAGACCGCCCACTGAACCGTAAGCCTAGAATGAGCAGAGGTTTAAATAACTTAATTAAGTTATACTGTATGTACTTTAACTTCTACAACAAAATCATATACAAGCAGTCCCCGACTTACATCGTTCCGACTTACATACGTCCCCTAGTAACAAACGGAGACTTAGGGCATGTTCACACGACGGATTGGGCCGCGGGTTTTGACGCGGTTTCCGCCGCCAAAACCTCATCCAAATCTCGCCCAGTTTAGCAACATGGTTTCCTATGGGAAACCACCTTACTGTTCACACGACGCGGGTTCACATGCCGCCTTGGTGCGCGTGTTTAAGAACTCTCCTGTCAATTCTTGACAGGGAGTCCTCAGTGCAGTGGCCACGCGGTGTTGCCGCGGGTGTCACCGCCGATGGTGCGCGGCTGGGCCGCGGCTGGTGGCGCGGTTTTCCCCCTGCCTATTAATTTGCATGGGGTCAAACTCTCGCCGCAAGCCGCGCCCCAAACCATGCCCCGACCGCGCCGCGACCACGGCAAGTGCCGGCACCCTAACCCGCGTCAGGAGACTCAAGTCTGCAGTGAGGCTAGGGCGAGGTCTTGGCCGCGGGAACTGCGGCGAAAGCCACGGCCAAACCTGCGGCCAAAGCTGCCGTGTGAACGAGGCCTTATGGGGCGTGGCTGACATTCAACATTGAGTCACGCACCATGATAACCAAGCGCCAGCATGCCACAGCTGCACATGAGATACAGAACGTTAGGTGAAATCTTCTAAAAAAGGGCACAGACAGCAAAACAGATATAAAAACTGTTCTCTGTACTATCCAAAACGAAAAAAAATTTTTTTTGCTGGTTTTACATGTAATAAATATACCTGTTCTGACTTACATACAAATTCAACTTAAGAACAAACATATATATTATATATATATATATATATATTATATATATATATATATATATATATATATATATATATACAGGCAGTCCCGACTTACATCGTTCCGACTTACATACGTTCCCTAGTTACAAACGGAGACTTATGGGGCGTGGCTGACATTCAACACTGAGTCACGCCCCATGATAACCAAGTGCCAGCATGCCACAGCTGCACATGAGATACAGAACGTTACGTGAAATCTTCTAAAAAAGGCCACAGACAGCAAAACAAATGTAAAAACTGTTACCTGCACTATCAAAAACTAAAAAAAAAAAAAGGAATTGCATTCATTAAATACACCTGTTCCAACTTACATACAATTTCAACTTAAGAACAAACCTACAGTCCCTATCCCGCATGTAACCGGCGGACTGATTCTATATATATATATATACTTAATATATATATATATATATAAATATATATATATATATATATATAAAATTATATATATATATATTATATACAGAAAAAAATATTTGATCCCTTGCTTGATTGTGTAAGTTTGCCCAATGATATATATATATATATATATATATATATATATATATATATATATATATATATATATATATATATATATATATATATATATAATATATATATATATAAATATAATTACACAAGTGAAGGAAGAATAATTATTTGATCCCTTGCTGATTGTGTAAGCTTGCTTGATTGTGTAAGTTTGCCCACTGACAAAAGACATGAACAGTCTATAATTTTAGGGGAAGGTTCATTTTAGTATTGAGAGATAGAATATCCAAAATAAATTCCATAAAAACACATTGAATAAATTATATAAATTTATTTGCATTTTGCTGAAAAAAATAAGCATTTGATCCCCTACCAACCATTAAGAGTTGTGGCTCCTACAGACCAGTTAGATGTTCCTTATCAACTCTTTACCTGCATTAAAGAGTCACCATTATAAAAGACTCCTGTCCACAGACTCAATCAGTCAGACTCTAACCTCTACAACATGGACAAGACCAAAGAGCTTTCTAAGGATGTCAGGGACAAGATCATAGACCTGCACAAAGCTGGAATGGGCTACAAAATCATAAGTAAGATGCTGGATGAGAAGGAGACAACTATCGGTGCAATAGTAAAAAAATGGAGGAAATACAAAATGACTGTCAATCAACATCGATCTGGGGCACCATGCAAAATTTCACCTCTTGGTGTATCCTTGATCATGAGGAAGGTGAGAGATTGGCCTAAAATTACACAGGGGGGAACTTGTTAATAATCTCAAGGCAGCTGGGACCACAGTCACCAAGAAAACCATTGGTAACACATTACGCCGTAATGGTTTAAAATCCTGCAGTGCACGCAAGGTCTCCCTGCTCAAGAAGGTGCATTTGCAGGCCCATATGAAGTTTGTCAATGAACACCTGGATGATTCTGTGAGTGATTGGGAGAAGGTGCTGGGGTCAGATGAGATAAAAATTTAGTTCTTTGGTATTAACTCAACTCGCCGCGTTTGGAGGAAGCAAAATGCTGCCTATGACCCAAAGAACACCGTCCCCACTGTCAAGCATGGAGGTGGAAACATTATGTTTTGGGGGTGTTTCTCTGCTAAGGGCACAGGACTACTTCACCGCATCAGTGGGAGAATGGATGGAGCCATGTACCATAAAATCCTGAGTGACAACCTCCTTCCCTCCACCAGGACATTAAAAATGGGTCGTGGCTGGGTCTTCCAGCAAGACAATGACCCAAAACATACAGCCAAGGCAACAAAGGAGTGACTTAAAAGAAGCACATTAAGGTCATGGAGTGGCCTAGCCAGTCTCCAGACCTTAATCCCATAGAAAACTTATGGAGGGAGTTGAAGCTCCAAGTTGCCAAGCGACAGCCTCAAAATCTTAATGATTTAGAGATGATCTGCAAAGAGGAGTGGACCAAAATTCCTCCTGACGTGCGAAAACCTCATCATCAACTAAAGAAAAAAAATTTTTTTGTAGCTGCTGTGCTTGCCAACAAGGGTTTTGCCACCAAGCATTAAGTCTTGTTTTCCAGAGGGATCAAATACTTATTTCTCATTGCAAAATGCAAATAAATTTATAGAATTTATACAATGTGTTTTTTGGATTTTATTTTGGATATTCTATCTCTTAATGTTAAAATTAACTTACCCCTAAAACTATAGACTGTTCATGACTTTGTAAGTGGGTAAACTTACACAATCAGCAAGGGATCAAATAATTTCCTTCACTGTAAAAATAAAGCTATATAAAATAAAAATATTACTAAATGTTAGGAAATAGCTGGTGAAGAGATAGTGTATCCTTCCCGAGGCATTTCCCTGTATCACAGATAATGGTTTCTCAAGGGAGCTAAATCCAGATAAGTGATCCAAAATAAACAGAAAAAATAGAGGGTGTAGATATGATGTCAAACCCATACAAATGGAGTTATGAGAGCTCGGTACTACTTGATGACAAAATGATAGCTGACTTACCATTCTCCGGTTCTCCCGGTCCAGCAGGGCTCCCAGTGTATGGTCACTCGTGTCCGATGTCACTACCAGTTACCAAAAACATAGCTGAAAGTGAAGCTGCTCTGGGAGCACCGCAGGGCAGTAAGATAACCACTAAAACCCAGAAAACCAATAACCTCAATGTATGATTAGGGTTGATTCTTGTTTTTGGTGATTTTCTTCAAAATTTGATTCAGGTCACCCTGAGTTGAATCGCTTATATTAAAGGGGTTGTCTCACCATGCAGTTTCACAGAGTCATGGCAGCTTCAGACTTGCACTTCCTGGTCAGGCTGTGGGCGGGTCTATAGCAGTGGTTGACATATTAGCTCTTCTACTTCTAGCTTTTCCTGTTACACTGATATGACTGTAGACCTGCTAGATATAAGGCTTTGCAGGGAGTAACTCACTATGGTCAAACTAACTGACTGACAGCAGCTTAGAGCAAAAAGAGATAAGAGAGAGATGGGGAGAGTTGTTTGGTAACCAGAGAAACGTGTGTGCTCTAAGAGGAGATGAAATCTTCTTTATCTTCTGACCAAAGCAAATCAATAAAGCAATCATTGTGGTGAATAAACCCATTTATGATCAAATTTTACATTGTACTAAATCCAAAGCGCAATGCGGGGGTCAAAATGAACTAGAGAATAAGCAGATCCTGGTCCCAGATATCAGTGGAGAAATGTTGGTCCACTATTGGTTTTACTCTGAAATAAATAAGCTGCCTGTCTATATTACAGTTTCATTTGTTTCAGTGATGAAACCTGTTGAGATCATTGGAGATGCAAACATATCTAAAAGCTGAAGGGGCCTGGGGTTCAGGACATCTAAAAGTAGATTTCTGGAGCTAGGAAATGGATGACCTACTGTTCATATAGGGATCTGATTGGTAGCAAGAGGCTGATCATCAGATTAAGGGGTCTAGGATGCTTGGTGAGTGTTAGCCAGGTATGGGAGCCCTGCCCCTCTGTTTTGCTGTTGGGGTCTTTCCACCAATCAGACATTAAATCACTTGGTCGTCAATGTTTTAGTACTGGACAACCCCTTTAAAGGGCTACAAAGAATAGCTTTCAAAATGTAGGGATCACTAAATGAAGACGTTTTCCAAATATATTGCGTTGTTCATCTTTTTTTTGTTAAGGAGCTACAAGTGATTTTATCCCCTTCCTGGCTCTCTCTGGTTCCCTAAGTGACCGACCTGTGTACTCTTTTCTCCCATGCTGTTTGTTCTATCTGATAGCAGGGAGTGACATCATCACAAAGGTCCTGGCCAGCAGACTGGGAGCTTGTGTGTTTTCTGATCTTTTAGATAAAAGATTAATTACTCTACTGTTTACATTAGCTCAGAAGCTTTTCTGGACCTCAGAGAAGGTAATTTATCTAATCTAGACTAAAACAGAGAAGTCTAAATACACGGAGCTCATATGCTAATTACAGACAACTTGACCAGGAAGTGACAGAGCCCATCAGCATTATTTCATTCATTCATCCTATGAAACTTTGAGATGAGACAATCCCTTTAAGTATTCATAGTGTTCCCTGTAGAGGAACACATTAGGAATCACCTAGGGATAGAGACTGTTTCCCTGTTTATCTTCCTCCGATGGAAATTCACCACTTAAGAAACAGAATTTAGTGACTATTTTAACCCAGTGACGCCAGGGAACCTCAACACTTTGGGTGGGTGAGTGATTTTTGAGTTCATGACCTACCTTATTGAAAAATTTGGGTATTTTTATTATTAAAGGGGTTGTCTTCACTGCAAGGATTGCTATTTATGTTAAAGATCTTGCAAAAACAAGTCACTTTGCAATATGTGTCCATTAACAGTGTCCTACCTATTCCTAAATATTCCCTCTTGTATGGGCTGCAACAGTTCCTCAGGTCGCTATAGATACAGACCTTGCTTCTACTGCAGCCTAGTAGAAGCCAGTAAACACACCCCTGAAGTCAAAATGAAACCAAGAAAACAGGACTGAGGTAAGATGAATCAATGTAGTGAGACAACCTCTTTAATAATTAATAAATGCTAAGTTTTAATGGGATATTTTGTTGCTCTGTTCTGTGAATATTGTATTCTATATCCCTACATTACCAAGTAATTGTCTGTGAATTTATACATTGTGTGAACACAGCCTTATATGTTTTTTACTGTTTTGCATTTCCCATTTGATTTAAATTCCGACGTTTCCATCCCGAACCCTGAACTTTTTTGCATCTACTCAGTGGAACTTGCCTGATTTCCATCTTCATGAAGTACAATGTCCTACGGGAAAAATCAAATATGTAAAAAATGTGCAGGTGTATGGTTAGCAGGTTTTCTCTGGCCCCGGGGGCACTTTGTGTATTTGATGTTTAGCTGATCACATAAAATGAGATGTTCCTGTTTCATTCAAAAAGAAAAAAAATGTGTGAACCTTTCCTCGATGAAAGAATAAGCTTAATAGTGAATCAAAACTACTCTCTGTCCTATGGTGGTGACATTCAATGGAGGCGCCAGATCTTACATCGTTAGATCAGAAGAAAATTTTGATATTTCAGGTCTTACAGATGTAACCTTTGGTTCTCCAGCTCATTTGGGATAACTCCTACTACTATTGTGGACTGCCAAGGCATACTGGGAGTTGCAAGTTTACAACAGATAAACAGCCACCGATTGTAGACTTAAAGGGGTTATCTCACTATATCGATTCATCATACCTCAGTCCTGTTTCATTTTTTAATTTACTGGCTTCTACTGCCTATAACTGGCATGCAGTGATGAGCGGCAGAGGATACCAGGTCTGTAGCTATAGCGACTAGTGCTGGCAGCCTATCAGGTGAGATCAAACAGGTCTGTAGCTATAGCAACCAGTGCTGGCAGCCTATCAGGAGAGATTGAACAGGTCTGTAGCTATAGCAACCAGTGCTGGCAGCCTATCAGGAGAGATTGAACAGGTCTGTAGCTATAGCAACCTGAGGAGTTGATGCAGCCCATACAAGAGGAGATATATAGGGTTCGGAAGGACACTGTTAATGGACACATATTGCAAAGTGACTTGTTTTTGCATGATCTTCAACATAAAAAGCAGCAATCCTTGTAGTGAGACGACCCCTTTAAAAGTACAATATATTGATTCCCCAACCCTTCTACAGTACAAGAATGTATGATGACAAGGTGCTCCTCTATCTCTGTCATCCTCTACCTGCAATATTTGTTGCCATGCAAAGGTGCAAACATATTCAAGTAACTCAAGAAGTGGAATACTGTACCTAGGGCAGGAGGGGACAATATCAGGCTGAGCCACATATTACAGTGCCAGGCTTTGGCACCTACGACATAGGCATCTTATACCAATCCCTCTCCTTTACAGTGGCTTGTAAAAGTCTTCCTACCCTTTGAACCATATTCATTTCTAAACATTACAGCCACAAACTTAAATGTATTTTACTGATATTTTATGTGATAGAGAAACATGAAGTAGCAAGTATTTGTGAAGTGTCAAGTAAATGATACATGTTTTTCCACATTTTTGCAAATAAAAACAGTGGAAAGTGTGGTGTGCATATGTATTCAGCTCCCTCTAGTCTGACATTACTAAATAAAATCTAGGGAGACTAATTGCCTTTAGAAGTCACCTAATTAATAAATAGAGTACATCTGTATGTAATTTATTCATGGTATAAGTACAACTATTTTGTGAAGGCCTCAGAGGTTTGTTAGAGAACGTAAAAAAAAAAAAAACAGCATCATGAAAACCATGGAACACACTAGACAGCTCAGGAATAAAGTTGTGGCAAAGTGTATTGCAGGGTTAGGTTTAAAGAATATAGCCCAAGCTTTGAACATCATAGAGCACTGTTCAATCCCTCATCTGTAAATGAAAGGCACATGACACAATTGCTAACCTGTCAAGACATGGCCATCCATCTAAACAGACAGCCCAGACAAGCAGAACACTAATTAGAGAAGCAGCCAAGCGGCCTGGGTCACTCTGAAGGAGCTGCAGCGATCCATATCTCAGGTGAGAGAATCAGTCCACAGGACAACTATAAGTCATGTACTCCACAAATCTGCCCTTTATGGAAGAGGGACAAGAAGAAAGCCCTTTTTGAAAGCAAAAATATGTCATTTTTTGCTAAGGTTGTGACTCATGAAATGTAGACAATAAGGAGCGTCCTATATCTGGCAGGTCGAGAAAAATCAAGTTTTTAAAAGGGGACCCTAAAGTTTCTTTTACTCCACAAAAAACGGGGGGGGCCTTTTTTAAGGGGGAAAAGGGGGGGGGAAAAAAAACCCCCCCCCCCCCCCGAGCCTTTTTTGGGGGCAATGCAGGAAAAGAATGTTTCCCGAACCAGTAAAAAAGTTACCTGGTCCAGTGAGACTGAAATGCCAAATGCTATGTGGGGAAGAATCACTGCACATCACCCTGAACATACAATCCCCACCTTGATTCATGGTGGGGCAGCATCTTGCTGGGAGGAGACTTTGCTTCAGCAGGGACTGGGAAGCTGCTCAGAGTTGATAGGAAGATAGATGGAGCTAAATACAGGGCAAACCTGGAGGGTTAACCTGTTAGAGACTGCAAAAGATTTGGGACTGTAGCGTAGGGTCACCTTCCAGCAGGACAACGACCTAAACATACAGCCAAAACTACCATGGAAGTGTTTGCATCAAAGCATATTCATGTGTTACAATGGCCCAGTCGCAGGCCAGACCTAAATCCCATTGAGCATATGGGGCAGAACTTGAAAATTGCTGATCACAAATGTTCCCCAACCAATCTGACCTTGAGCGTTTCTGAAGAGAAGAATGGGTAAAAATTCCAGCCTCTAGATGTGCAAAGTTGTAGAGACATCCCCCAACTGCAGCTGTCATTGCAGATAAAGATGGTCCAACAAAATTTTGACTCCGGGGGCTGAATACATATGCAAAAATGTGGAAAAGCAGTTGTCATTTTATTTACACTTGCTACTTTGTGTTGCTCTATCACAGAAAAAAAATTCATCAAAATACACTGAAGTTTGTGGCTGTAACATTTAAAAATGAGGAACAGTTCAAGGTCTAGGAAGACATTTGCAACCCCTTGTATATGAGTATACAAGTCCTGCACTGGTTCTGGCAACTCAGTAGTGTTGCGCTTTTGGTTTCGGGTCAAAGTCAAATTTGACACGATTCTCAGCAATTTAAATCTCATTTGTCCCAATTGAATTTTGATAAAAATTGTCAACCAATGGTCCTTGACCTTAAATCTCAACCTAACTCTAAGTAAGGGTTAGATTTTTTTTTCATACGGGTGAACTTACTGTTCCGATGTCACTGGTTGGCAGAACATTAGGGTGGGACCTGCATGTATTACACCTTGATGGCGCATCCTATTGAAATGTCATCAAAGTCTATGGTAAGAAACCATAAGCACCTCAAAAAAACTCTCCTACCATTTTGCATATACAGCTATTGTGTAGACCTATGGTTATAGGCTACCACCAAACCTTGTGAATTTTGATAGTAGTCACAGACTTACACCTGCTATATCTCCGTTACTTCTTTCTAGGATAATAAAAATGTTCTACCAAGTAGCAACTAATAGTCGACTTTGCTCGCTGCCCAAGGATATAAAGCCTTGTAGTATAAGTTTGTGTTTTGAATATTCTTACATGTTATATAATCCTGAGGAGATGTGACATCCACAGCATTGCCGGTGACATCCTAAATGCTGGTAAATAGTGACAAAAATACTAAGATAGATGTAGCAGCGAGCTGACAGCATGGAGGGTGAGGATGCATGATGATGATGGGATAGGACACATGATATGAATATGAATTCTCCTTGTAACCTCGTAGGAGGCTGGATATATATAGAAGTGATACAACATTACTGGTTACCAGCTGGGTCTTTATCTATGTGTATCTTACAGCAACAAGGTAAAATCAGGAAGATTTGTAATGATAGTACATTTTCCCACATTGCATTTTTAGTGCATTTTTAGGTGTGATTTTTGGGTGCTTTTTTACATGTATTTTACACAGGTATAGACACACATATCAAATACAAAAAGCACAATACAGACTGCTTTTTTATGTCCTTTTATTGACTTTTGCTGCATTTTTTGCATGTACTGAAATGGACAGATGTTTTCTGGAGGTCAGTAGAGAAATATATACATATAAAATACATCAAATAGATATTTGGATATTGAAATTTCAGGATAAACATAACATTTCTTGAAATTTTTTTAAATGAGCCCATCTCTTCCCTTTAGATGCACATGTCCAACTGTTCAGTGTGCATGTATCATAGTGTTGACAAATCTGGCTCAGGTTACAACTGTCTGTTCTAATTTTAAACCAGTCATTGTTTGGCTCACTTTATGCCATTAATTGATTTAAAGGATCAATGGTAATGGTATTGTTACAATGGTATGGTGTGAATGGCAGCTATTTGCTAGTATAGTATTGCCTGAACCAGGCTTTCTATTAAGAGTAGTAAAAACTTTATGTGCCATTATATTACCATAAAGATGGATAACTAAGAACGGGATAATATTTTTTTATTCCAAGAACAGGTAAATCAGAGCTTACAGTGGTTAGATTTGATACAAGTAACACAATTATGTGTGGACACTCCATTGTGATCCCAGCCAAGCAAGTGATCATCGATATAGCGGCCGCACCACCGTAAATGTTCGCAACCGAAGGCTAGGAGGTATCTTCAATTGGGGCTCCTATTAGTTGTAGATAAAATGAATCATTAAATTTAAAAATAATTGTTTTTCAAAAGAAAATCAATGCTGGAAAGAATCAAATGTTGCAAGTCTTCACTATATATACTATACTGTTTTAAATGGAATGAAATGGCCACCTGCACCAACTCATGCAGGATGCTTGATTATAGGCTTATGATGTCACATCTGACCCAGCAGTAATTGCTAGTACAATCAAAATCCCTAAACCTGAGATTACCAGGGGTTCATTGTACCAATGGCTGCAGAAACTGGTCAATCCAATTACTAAGTCGTTCACCCACAGAATTATTACCCGATATAATAGTTCTCAGTTTAGGGTGAAATTTGTTCTTATGGGTTTTTAGAACCCAATAGAATACAGGGATTACAGGATTTTTTCCTTGAAGATATATTTTTTGTTTCTCAGTTAAAGCACCCAGATTCATTCTCTCCACCAATAGCTTTTCCAATTTTTGGAACATTTTTGTGGAGTCTGATGATTCACAGTATGTGGTTTAATTTTCTAATATAAACATAACCCTGCTTCTTTTATAACTCCGCATCCATCACGACCGTGGCGCCCTCTTGTCTGCCTTTCCTTATTAAGACAAGGCCGGATGTCGGGTGCGCCCATGACAGGAACGCCCACATAATCTGGCCTATCAGGCGGCACCTTGTCAGGGAGAAAGTTGCCAGAGTCACAGGTCCAAGCTCACAGGAAGAGAAGTGCAGTTGGTGCCAGGACAGTAAATGGGCAAGTTCCGGCCTCCTTTCCTTAGTTTTATGCTAGGTGGTGGTGAGAGGTTGTTCTTGAATTGGGTTGGGAATTTTTGTTGTGTTTTATTTAATTTCTATGCCACGGTGGTCGTTGGCAGTTGGGTTATTGGAGTTGGTAAAAAAAGTATTGGTGGTGGGGAATTCATTAAGGTTGTGGTTCCCTACTTATGGAAAAATTTTTTAGGTAGTGGAGAATGGGGAGGCCCGGGAAGGGTTTTTTGGCATCAGTGGTGGTCTTGGTGCCTCGAGCTGGTGGTTATGGCTATGGGTAAGTTGTGTGATTATCCGCAATATTTCACCACATCTTTGTAGCGCCAAGGATCTCCTTTTCCTTCAGATTGGTTATGTTGTTTGGTTTTATTATGTTATAAATATGCTATGCATGTTTATATATTTGTTAATAAAATGGCTGTTGTGTGCAATATTATCCAAAGATGGAGTCCTTTGATCCTTTTGGGTAATTTGGATTGGGGGAAGGAGTCAATGGTGGAAGGAGGTTGGGTGATAATGGAAGGTTAGTGGGAAGCAAGGTTTTTAAGCAAAAGGTTTCAAGTAATGCGTAGACAATTGAATGCAGGTCATCAATTTTTTTAGTTTTAATTCTCTAAGGCCCTTAAATTTTTTTCTTTTTTTAAATTAAAAAACATTTTTTTTTTTTTTTTTTTCTCTAGATGTAGAGTGCTCCTCCTGATGTTGTAACTCCCTTGAATCCCATTCTACAATATTTTGAAAGGCATTGAATGATGGTACCCTTACTTGCAAGGGATAAAAGGAGGGATTACTATGTCGCGATAGATGCAGGTGTCCACCGTTTCACTAAGACCACTCTCCGCTCCCACTTCCTTCAAAGTCATAAGTGTCATCTCTTCATACATGAAGTTTTGTATTTATTATCTGGCAAACACTCACCACCCAACTCCTCATCTTGCGTTATTGATTTATCCTGATGAAAAAACCTTTTAACAGCTAGCAGCCTGGACAATCGATTAAAATCGAAGTCGTTAAGTATATTAAAGTCACTGGATGGTGAAAAGTTAAACTTCTAACTGTGACGTAGTGAAGGTGTCATGACTACAACCCCATCCTCCTTATGCCGTTCATTTATTTCTTGAGTATCCGTCCTTGGGATCTTCTTTGTATGTTTCCTGCCACCTCTACTTTTCTGTTTTTTGACTTCCCCTCTGAAATATATTCTTCCTTTCTTGTGTTACTTCTTCAACGTGGTCTTTCAATGGACAAAACGTCAGAGTCTGTATTATAAGAATCAGTTGTATCCAAATCAGAGAAGCTTACTCTTTGTTGTGCTTTATGTTGTATTTTACGCCGCTTCAATGGATCTTGGTTATTTATTGCTTCGCTTCGTTTGCCATGAAAAGGCTCTATTTTTCTGCTAATCTTCCACATCTCTATGATATATTTTTTTGGTTTGCATAATTGTGGCTTCCAATTTTGCAATATTTTCATTTAAGTGGTCATCAAAAAAATGTGAAATTATTGCATGTATTGTAGGCGTTTACTCTCACCTACAATTCTGTTATTTCTTTTTGCAGTTAAATATTCTTCTGTATACACAAAGGTGGGCATCTACCATACCCCTAGCCCTTCAGAATAATCCTCTTTACTTAATAGGTCTTTAGGGTGCATTCACCTGGCAAATACCAAATACCGGCTGGATTTCCCGATCGGTATTTGGTCTTTATTTGGCATGTAGGGGGCCAGCTTTTGTCTGCGGTTTGTGGATTCAGCCCTCCCACTTTGCACCAACATGATCATGTTCTGCCCGAAAACCGGGCCTAGGAATGAACATGTTCTAAGTTTTTCGTTATGCCGGTGGTGTAAAGAAAACCATCTGGTAGAAAATCCGTGCAGTGTGGACTGCTGCATGGATTTTCTATTAAAGTCTATGAGGGAGCGTTGAATGTTGATTTTCAGACGGCCTATAAAAACGCAAACCATCTGCAAAACTGACCAATAACCCTTGACATGTGGACAAGCCCTTAATGTTTTATGATCCCACCAGACCTTTGATCTCTTAAGCACCAGGCCTGAAAAGGCCTTAATAACTTGCAACTTTTTTTAGTTTTTGCCTTTTAACAGTCGTAGCTTTTTTATTTTTTTCAATGACGCAGTTGTATGAAGACTTGTTTTATGCGGGAGAAGTTATATTTTTTGGGGGCATAAAATTTGTTTACATATAAATTACTGTGGAAGCGTTTTTCTGCATTTGTTTTTTTTAATTATTTTTTTTTACACCATTCATATTTCACACTAAATAACTCAATTAATTCTACAGGTTATCAAGGCCGTGTGGATACCTAAAATGTGTATTTTTTTTCTTGTGTGTGTAATGTATGCACAATTATTTTTTACAAAGTATTTATATTTATTTTATTTTTTCTACACTTTTTAATGTTATGTACCTTTCTTATAATCCCAGTAAGGGATAAATATTTTATACTTTTTTTTTTACACTTGTTAATGTACAAGCATGCATGAATATGCTAAAACATTACACTATGGGCCACATGTATGAAAACTGTCTAGGTCTAAAACTCACTTTGTTGCCCATAGAAACCAATCAGAGTGCCCTTTTCATTTCATATAAAAATGTAAGGGGCACTCTGATTGGTTGCTATGGGCAACAAAGTGAGTTTTAGACCTAGACAGTTTTCATACATATGGCCCTATGTGTCAGTATTGTAGAGATGATTGTGCCGCACATCTAAGTGGGAGTTTGGGTGCTCAGTGAAGAGGATACCAGTCCAAATATTAAGAAAATCCATAGCACTCCATAACTCTTTACAAAGATAGGGCAACATGTCTGAAAAGTGGCGACAGCACAACAGTTTTAAGGTGCATTAAATCAGTGTATAATGCTCCTGAATGAAAAAAAGTCTGGCGTTTGGTATACCTTGTATAGTAAAATTAAAGTGCTTATCCAGGCATATTACAAAATCTAAGCGCATATCGTATTGTTGCTAGCATATTTGATGCGCCTTTTTAGGCACATTCAAATGTGTTGTGCATGGCGTATAATGATCCTAGTTTTAGTGTATTACAGTTGATTTATATAGAGAATAGGGCGTCAAGAGTTTTATTTGCGCAACATACACCAAAAAAAGTGGCGCAGTCGTATTGGAACATATCACCCATAGTGTTTTTTTTTCACACATTAGATTACAAGGTTACAAGATTAGGTTACAAAATATCAGATAAATTCAGCTCTCCATATTATGAATATGAGAAAAGTCATAGTGGAAATCCCACGGTCTGACGTTTCAGCGAATTTGGCCTTCTTCCAGGAACCTATTCAGTGGGTGGTGGAAGCGGGAATCAGGAGAGACGTGGGATTTCCACTATGACTTTTCTCAATATGTATAATGTATAATATGGAGACCTGAATTAATCTGATATCTTGTAACCTATCTAATGTGTACATAAAGACACTATCTTCACAAAGAGCTCAAGGAGTGCCGTGGATTTTCTTCAGGGTAACACACAGTGTGCCCTGACTTCAGGTTTGCTATACAGACAGCCCTGGGTGACCCGATGAAGCAGGGGGAATTGTCCTTGATTTTGCAATCAAAGGGTTCAACTGTGGAGATTGGAGGCTTTCTCCAGTCTCTGGCGGCAACAGAAACTACTCTAGGAATGGAGCCGTTAACTACAACTCTGTTTCTAACGCAATTGCAGCACTGGGAGCCACAAAACATGCACCGCCTGACGTCAAAAGTGTTTGAGCTTTTTCTAACTCGTTGAATACCGTTTGGATATCCGCGCTAGTACTGGGTGCGGTTTTACAGTAAAGATACAATAACGTTCCTGGATTTTATTGAGCAGGATTTTTGGATAGAATAATAATTGGCTAGGTAAGCGGCTTCAGGCATAGCTTAAAAGGGGTAACTTTTCTTGAACTATGTCTAATACCTCTCACCTAGCCAGCCCCTACTTCATTTTGCATTGCTGATGGGCAAACACCCCTTAACAGTTGTCTGCAGTTGATTATCCGGTTTGCTCCCATTAAGATTGCCAGGCTCAGTGAGTCAGATGGGAATTTAAGATTGATATAGTCCGATGTTTTTTCCCATGAGCCTTTTAGAATATTTTAGGACAGTAGCATGTTGTAGGTGTAGCGTTTTTTCCAGGCAGATTGTGGTATTTTTCTTCCCATACACCTCCAATGGATTTTTTTTCTGCCAAAAGGCATACATGCATGGGTGTTGTGTTTTTATAGCGTTTTTACACATTGCATGTCATGTGACAGATCACATGATTTGTGATTTACAAAGAAGGCACCAGAAAGAAAATGCATAAAAAAACACAGGTACCAGTGCACACTTTTTTTCTTTGCAAACAATCCTACAAAAGCTCCAACAAGAATTGCATGAAGCCTAGGAAAAAAAGTCATGGCACATTTGAAGCATTTTTTGTCCATCAAAAATGCACTTTGCAAAATATAAGTAAAATGGGTATGATCACATGGGACGGAAAAGCGGACGATTTTGTACCTGGATTTGCAGGCAGAAAATCCGCAATCCAAAAAAAGCAGCAAGGATTTCTTACATTTTACTTTACTTTCACGGCCTGATCATCAAACTTTAATGACAATAATGCAACAGTAAAATAAGACACCTGACATCTGTCAATTTCTTTGGGGCTTAGAGTTGATCTCTTTGACATGGACATTTTTGCAGAAAAATAACATAAATCATAACTTTTTAATGCAATACAAAGTATGAAATTAAGATGCAATTAAGTGTATGGGGCCAAATGTACTCCATCTAGTGAGTATGGGGCCAAATGTACTCCATCTAGTGAGTATGGAGCCAAATGTACTCCATCTATGTGAGTATGGAGCCAAATGTACTCCATCAATGATATGGAGCCAAATGTTCTCCATCTAGTAAGTATGGAGCCAAATGTACTCCATCTAGTGAGTATGGAGCCAAATGTACTCCATCTAGTGAGTATGGAGCCAAATGTTCTCCATCTAGTGAGTATGGAGCCAAATGTACTCCATCTAGTGAGTATGGAGCCAAATGTTCTCCATCTAGTGAGTATGGACCCAAATGTAATCCATCTATGAGTAAAGGAGCCAAATATTACTCCATCTAAGTGAGTATGGAGCCAAATGTACTCCATCTACTGAGTATGGAGCCGAATTTTCTCCATCTAGTAAGTATGTAGCCAAATTTACTCCATCTAGTGAGTATGGAGCCAAATGTTCTCCATCTAGTAAGTATGTAGCCAAATGTACTCCATCTAGTGAGTATGGAGCCAAATGTTCTCCATCTAGTGAGTATGGAGCCAAATGTTCTCCATCTAGTGAGTATGGAGCCAAATGCACTCCATCTACTGAGTATGGAGCCAATGTCTCCAGTAAGTATGGCCAATGTCTCCCCTCTAGTGAGTTAGAATGCTACCAAATGGTTTCCAAATTTTTAGTAAGTATTAGCCAAATGTACCCATCTAGTGAGTATGGAGCCAAATGTTCTCCATCTAGTGAGTATGGAGCCAAATGTTCTCCATCTAGTGAGTATGGAGCCAAATGCACTCCATCTACTGAGTATGGAGCCAAATGTTCTCCATCTAGTAAGCATGGAGCCAAATGTACTCCATCTACTGAGTATGGAGCCAAATGTTTCCATTTTCAGTGAGTATGGAGCCAAATGTTCTCCATCTAATAACAAATGCTCCTGCACAAACCATCCATTAGTATAAGAGAGCATGGTTGCCTATAGAGTTTTAAATGAAGTTTATGGACTTGAAATACAGTTTTCTACAATTGCAAAAAAATTTTAATAACTTCACCAGTACCAACTGGATTTCCTGATGGCCATGATTTTTATTTATTCACCTTGGCTACATAGCCCCAGTAGAGAGGTTCTCTACTCCCAACTAAGCTGAGACTAGAAAAGCCAGGAGGAAACAATTCAAAGATGCTAAAAGCACCAAATTGACATCATTGAACTTGGAAACCCTCCCCAGAGATCATCCTCTATGGCGCCGCATGACCCATCAACAGCCTATACTTTGAGATTGACCTTCTCTCTAATGAGGCAGACAGAAGACAATGACAAAAGAAGAGGGAAAAGATCCCAGATTTACAAAAGGAACTCCACTCGCCCCCATTTTTTGAAGATCTGTGGCTCGAGGATTGTACTCCTCAGCCATCTTACAATACACACTGCAAGTTTTCTAGATGGGCATCATTCTCATTTCGAGAGTCCGTTGATGGTAATAGAGCACCAACATTTTCTGCAGCATTGTACAGAGATTATCATTAGTCGTTGTTTCCACTAAGGCTCAAAATCGAATTCCCTGGGGTCAATCGCATATGAACCCAATTAATCTACATGTTTTTGGAGTCCTGGGAGGAAATCAAGTGCAAGTGAAAAGAGGAAACCATCAAGTTTCTCCAGCACCATCAAGACTGAGAAGTCAAGACTTTATTTATTCAACCTTTAAAGGGAATGTGTCATCGAGAAATGACTTCTTGTTTAACTAACGTTTTTATGTTTAAAACATTTTATAGAATTTTGGGTTATTTTTTGATTTTCCATATCACTTTCAATATTTTTTAATAATTTTTAAGTCCTGCCATTTTCACTTTGGCCACTAAGCCTAATAATAGTCTGACACTTCTTGTTCTATATAGAAAGATTTACAGTAGTCTGCCCATTATCAGCACAGGCAGGATTACACTGAAAGTTGACCACAATGTGTATAGATAACACAGGATCCACCATTTACAATTGGAGATGTCACAGTTCACCCTCTCCTTCCCTGCACACTGACTTATTTCCAAGGCAATAGATCATGCCTAGAAAACTCTCCTATAGAAGTCAATGGGTCTGCTCCTGTTCACAGGCTCCTATGCCCATGAAGCTACTGTAAAGCATCTCTCTAAATGCTGTTAAAGCAACTCAGGCAAGATGGCAGCCCCCACGATCATATACAGATGACCAAATTGAGAAATCTACAATCACACAATATTGGAGGATTGGCACAGGTTTACTATATAATTATATGTGGACGTGAGCTTGTTCGGTAGAGTTGGAGGCTGGACCCAATATTACTATGTAATTATAAGTGGTCGTGTGAATGTTCTATATAGATAGAGGTTGGACCCAAGATTACAATGTAATTATAAGTGGACGTGTGCATGTTTGGTATAGATGGAGGTTGGACCCAAGAATACAAGGTAATTATAAGTGGATGTGTGCACATTCTCTACAGATGGAGGTTGGACCCAAGAGTACTGATGCAATTATAAGTGTAAAGATAGGGGTTGGAGCCAAGAATACGATGCAATTATAAGTGGACATGTGCATGTTCTGTATAGATAGAGGTTGGACCCAAGAATACTATCTAATTATAAGTGGACGTGTGCATGTTCTGTATAGATAGAGGTTGGACCCAAGAATACGATGCAATTATAAGTGGACATGTGCATGTTCTGTATAGATGGAGGTTGGACCCAATATTACAATGTAATTAAAAGTAGACGTGTGCATGTTTGGTATAGATAGAGGTTGGACCCAAGAATACAATATAATTATAAGTGGACGTGTGCATGTTCTGTATAGATAGAGTTTGGACCCAAGAATACGATGCAATTATAAGTGGACGTGGGCATGTTCTGTATAGATGGAGGGTGGACCCAAGAGTTCTATATAGATGGAGGTTGGACCCAAGAGTAATGATGCAATTATAAGTGTAAAGATAGGGGTTGGACCCAAGAATACGATGCAATTATAAGTGGACGTGTGCATGTTCGTTATAGATGGAGGTTCGACCCAAGAATACAAGGTAAATATAAGTGGACTTGTGCATGTTCTGTATAGATGGAGGTTGGACCCAAAAGTAAGATGCGATTATAAGTGTAAAGATGGAGGTTGGACCCAAGATCATCTTTTCTATTAGGCCCAAGGAATCCCAGTCTAACATAGGAGCTAAGAGGAAGGAAGGCTTGACTCCATGGATTTCATTATTTTTCTCTAGTTCTGTCATATTAATCAAATAGATGTCAAAATAGGATTAAGATCGATACCAATTATAATAAATTACAAATTTTATTAAAAGGATTGAGTGATTGGTCATCAACCACCAGCCATCAATGACCAATGGTGCCCTTGAGTTACCTAATGAGCTGTGTAGGGCTTTCCATTTATCATGTGCTATCTCATTACTCCTCTCTGTCATATTAATTATGTCTTTTTTTGGATGGACAAATTCAATGGACTATTATAATTTCAGATACTGAGCATGTTTTGGGCCACCACATGGAATATGTATATATTGTGGGATTGCAGCACTGTCATTGTTTGATATTGGCATCCACATGGCTCACCTGTTCTGTTAGATGGTGTCTGCAGACCTTACCATGATCAGGCTTATGGGAGGAGATGACTATATTTCCAGACCTTCTGATAACTGAGACAATAAGTCCTGTGCATCCTGCAGGAATCACACTTATGTATGGAGGTCAGAGATGCTATAAGGGAAGTTTTGGGGCCCTGGCGTCTGTGGACTTTACCATGATCGGACATATGGGAGGAGGTGACTATATTTCCAGCCCTTCTGATACCAGAGACAATAAGTCCTGTGGATCCTATGGGAATTACAGTTATGTATGGAGGTCAGAGATGTCATAAGGGAAGTTTGGGGGGCCCTGATCAAATTTAAAATAAATAGGTCTGCTGGTATGGTGCAAGATAGCCAAATACTACCAATGCAATTGGGCCACTTACCCCCTGGCCCAATTGCATTGGTAGTATGTGGCTCTGAAACTATTCATGGCATCCCTGATGGAAGCACCTATATTTTCTCTGTTGGCTTTACTAAGTTTTCAGTTAAAGCATTAGTCCTCTTAATTTCTGAGCAGCACATTTGTTATCCGAGGACAGGATTCTTCCGAGACTCCATTCTCTGTGGTGTGTTTTGAAGGCAGTACTGGAATGCATCACTTAGGGCGACATGTCCCAACACGCCAACGCCAGTTTTTTGTTCTATTTTGCGGCAAACCACTTTTTACGCCATATTCTTGTTTGTAAGTGAAACTGTCGTACACCATAAAACTAGGCAAATATATGCTGGGGAACGACACGTTTGGAATGACCTAAATATGGTGCACTGTGCATCCCATCGCGAAATGATCCTATGTAGGCGCTCTTACATATGTTGTGACGCCCCGTTGGGCAATGAGCCTTCGATAGCGATACCAAATATTCCACCCCCCCCCCCTATGATATGCTATGTGCGCGAGCTTGAGCAATGCGCCTTTTTTGATACAATGCCCCTTTTTGATACGATGCCCCCTTTTTTGATACAATTGCTCTCTCTTTTGATGCCAATGCCCCTTTTTTGATTGCAATGCACCCTTTTGTGCAATGCGCCCTTTTTGGTTACGGATGTGCCATTTAGGCGCAGATTTATGTAATCTATGCAAGGTATTATACCTGACGCAATTATTTAGAAAAGTATATCGGACTTTCAGGCGCATTTTACGCTGATTTAATGCGCCTAAAACTGGCATAAATACACCACTTTTTGGGCATGTCGCCCTTAGTGCTTTATTCAATTAAATGGTTAGAAAAGTGTTTGGTGGTTATAATGTTTATGCTAAAGAGGGCTACCATATTGAAAAAATAAAATTAAACAAGGCCTTCCCATTCCCAAATGATCTCTTCTCCCTGGTATCTGGTCCCATTATACAGCAAATGCCAATCACACACACTCAGTCATTCACTGATCACAGCAATGACCTGCTTTGGCCAATCACTGGCTGAGCAGACAATCCCACCCATTTCCTACGTATTGGGAGAAGATACTAGGCAGTGAAGATCAGCTGGGATGAAGGCCATGGAAGCTGCTTAGGAAAAAGGAGTAGTGTTGAGCGATTGCATTGGCTATCGAGATCGATCGATAGTCGATAGTACGGCGCTGATCGATAATGGTTTTTCGATTAGTGAGCATCGATTATGCGCGATTACCATTAAAGTCTATGGTAGAGCAACAACACTTCATTATTCACACCAAACAAGCTGGGGAGAAGCTGACAGATTAACAATCACAACAGTCAAATGGATACGGTCCTACATCTTAGCCACACAATTAGGTATGAAAGTCACAGAAAAAAGTCACACACCATTCACTATCCCTGTCTTGTATCCACAGCCATGAGCCTTAAAACCATGCATCAACCACAATTTAAAAAGTGCAGAAGGGCAGTTATATTAGAACCATCCATGTTACCTTGAACTGACATTGCATATCCCTGTCCTGGAACGACAGGCATGAGCCCCAAACCTGCATGGAACCCACATTTTAAAAAGTGCCGCATAAAAGGAGTCTTTCACACCATTTTAGTTTCCCCCCCCCCCCACTGGACATTGACTATACCGGTTCCTGGGCCACCAGCATGAGCCCCAAACCTGCCCATGACCCCCACTTTAAAAAGTTGACGGAAAAAGGAGTCTTTCAACCACCATTTTAGTTTCACTGGACATTGGACTATACCTTGTCCTGGGCCACCAGCATGTGCCCCAACCTGCATGACCCCCACATTTAAAAGGTGGTGGAATAAGTGCCGGAAAAAGGAGTCTTTTCAACCACCCATTTTCGTTTCACTGGACATTGACTATACTGTCCTGGGCCACAAGCATGAGCACCAAAACTGCATGGACTCCCCCCATTTAAATGTGCCGGAAACAAGGAGTCTTTCAAACACCATTTTAGTTGAACTGGACATTGACTATACCTGTCTGGGCCACAGCATGAGCCCAAACCTGCATGCACCCCCACATTTAAAAAAGTGACGGAAAAAGGGAGTCTTTCAAACCACAATTTTTAGTTTCACTGGACATGGACTATACCTGTCCTGGGCCACGCCATGAGCACAAACCTGCATGACCCCCACATTAAAAGTGCGGGACAAAAGAGTCTTTCAACACATTTTAGTTTCACTGGACATTGACGTATACCTGTCCTGGGCCACTGCATGAGCCCCCAAAACCTGCATGCCCCCCACATTTAAAACGTTGCGGAAAAGGAGTCTTTCAACACATTTTAGTTTTCACTGGACATTGACTATACCTGTCATGGGCACACAGCATGAGCCCCAAACCTGCATGCCCCCCACATTTAAAAAGTGAGGAAAAAGGAGTCTTTTAACCACCATTTTAGTTGAACTGGACATTGAAATATACCTGTCCTGGGCAACAGCATGATCCCCAAACCATCAAGACCCCCAAATTTAAAAAGTGACGGAAAAAGGAGTCTTTCCACCACCATCTTAGTTTCTCGGTACATTGACTATACCTGTCCTGGGCCACAGCATGAGCCCCAAACCTGCATGACCCCCACATTTAAAAAGTGCCGGAAAAAGGAGTCTTTCAACCACCATTTTAGTTTCACTGGACATTGACTATACCTGTCCTGGGCCACAGCATGACCCAGGGCCGGAGTTACAGTGGGGGCGGTGAAAGCCCAGGCTGGCGTCCGTCATCTATTAACACGCAGGTTAAAATGCCCTGATGACGCAGCAACGAAAACTGTCGTGCTGAAGCAGAGTGCGGAAGCGGAAGTGTGAGAACTCCAGCCTTCCTCTGTACACAGTAATACCTGGTAGCGCTTGCCCCTCCGTATGAGTGGGACCCAATTGAGCTTCACTTGGAAATACTGGTTTGGGTTTAAAGCTCCTGTTACACCCTTGCCCTTTATCTTTTGGGATTCTTTTTCTCATTTTACTCAACGTGCTGGAGGAAATGGTCTCTGTACTTTGTTTTCTGTCTGTGCTCCATACTCCATGTTCTCTGAATAACCTACATCTGGTCAAGTTTTCCTGTATCTCCCATGTACAATTCAGAGGAATTTTTTTAACAGCTAATTTGTACATGCAAGTGTTGTAGTACTTTAATTCTGAAAACACATTTTTAAAATAGGA
>JAODAL010031419.1:0-48487 GCA_025379985.1 Phyllomedusa bahiana
CCCGGAAAGTTTTTGTGGCAAGCAATAAAGCCACAAGAACCAGTCTAACACGTGACAATTATCCACTGACATGAATTATTGCTTTGATATACCTTTTGTATATACAGTGATATGAGGTACTATAAAGGGAGATTGTTCATATGGCGTTTTTGTTTTTTTTTAATGAAAAGCGTTAGTAGATTCACATTTCAGCCATTTGAAAACTCTCCCTGTATACTATCATTTAGCACTGAATTTAGAAAAGGTATATCAGAGCATCAGAGCATGCCCCATGTTAGGCTGGTTGTCGTGGCTTTATTGGTTGCCACTAAAAAGCTTATAATATATAAAAATATTAAATATATTGAAATTAGATGTGTATATACATATATAATGTTGCCCTAAAAATTACTCAACATGCATCAATGTCTAAACCGCTAGCAACAATAGTGAGTACATCCTTAAGTGAAAATGGATAAATTGTGCCCAATTTACCATTTTCCCTCCACGGAAGTGGTGTAGCTACAGGGGTCGCAAAGGTCACACTTGCAACAGGCCCCCCTCGCCACACAGCTGTATCGCTGGGTCTATGTGACCCAGCAATCAAAGCCGCCATCTGCCCGTTGCAGGCGGCAGCTGAGGCAGAACATTCGGAATACACTAATCCCAGCCATTCAGCCATCTGGAGGCAGCAGAGTGATGTAATGATGTCATCACGCCACTGTCTGTACTGGGGCCTAAGCCTATCACTAGGTTTATCAATAATAGATGCCGGAGGTGGCGTCCCAGAAGGGGCGCCGACTGCTCTGGATTCAAAGTGGAGTTCAGTGGGAGAACAGGGGAGAGGTGAGTATGAAGCCAAAAAACTACACATGCCCTAAAACAAATAGATGGGTAAGGGCTACCCCAAAGATACACACATGCCCGGTTACACAGTTAAATAAATAAAGAAAACCACATGGAGTTTATAATCCCTAGGACCGGATAAAATATAACTTTTATTATTTAGAAATATTTGAGGTAAGTATGAGTATTATTTTTTTTTTAAATACGTGGGCACAATAAACCTACCTACCTACCAAGGGGCAGACGCTATATACCTATCTAACTACTGGAGGGCAGGTCCTACATACGTACCTAACTATCTGGGGGGCAGACCCTATATACCTACCTAACTTCCGGGGAGAAGGCTCTATATACTTACCTAACTATCTGGGGGGAAGGCCCTATATACCTACCTAACTACTGGGGGGAAGACCCAAGATTCCTACCTTACTATTGGGGGTCAAGCCCTATAGCCCTATATACCTACCTAACTACTGGGGGGAAGGCCCCATATACCCACCTACCTACTGGGGGGCCCTATGTACCTATTTGGAGAACCTTATCTATCTACTTACCTTCCGGGGGCCCTATGCACCTACTTACCTTCTGGGGGAGGCCCTATATATCTGCCTACCAGAGAGAGCCCTTTATATCTATCTGACTAATTTTTAAGGTCTAACCTACCTAAAAGAAGCATCTTCCTACCTGCCTGTCTGTCTACTATATGAAGTGTGTTCCTACCTACTGGTGGCACAAATGGGGACTGAATAATTTGCTGGGGGCACTTTCACTGTTTGGAGTCTTACATGTTTGTGTGGTAAATTCTGCAGGGACGAGTTGTGGCCAGGAGACGTCGTCATGGTGTTTATCAGATAAGATATCACCTGTGAGTCCCTACATGTAACTGCAGGGCTTCTGTGTACAACTACTATATACTACTATATAGTTAAAGTCACTGTATGATGATAATAATGGTCTTAGTGTAATGGTTTATATTTAGTAACAGTGGTGATATTTGGTAGTGATGTAGCAGTATTAGTTCTTGTAAATTGTTGTTAGTGGTAATATCGGTCTTGGTTTAGTCAAAATTATGATGGTATTAGTCACTATATAGTGGTGACAATGTGGCCACTGTATACTAACTGACCTGCAGAAAAATAAATAACTTGTAAATTTTAAACTTTTTCAAAATTTAATTTCCAAAAAAAATTTTAAAAGGGTTTTCCCAAGTTACAAAGGTTCTTATTTGTGAACAGGGTTGGGTTTTTTTGAAGTTTTTTGTTTATTGCTTTTCAGCCCTCTATTATACTGGTCACTGGAAGTTTAACATGACACCTCATGACAAAGAATTCTCTGGCCTAAGGCTATAAGAAGATTGCCAACCCCCGGGAAACTGAGTTTGCACATGGTGGCCAAAAAAAACCATAAAACGGGCATTTTAAAAACAAGACAGGAACCTTTTCACAAAACACCTGCCATTTTAAAACCAAAAAAAAATTTTGAGGGGCACTTTCTCAGAAATCATATTCAGAGATGAACATATGAATTCTGCCAGCATTGCTGCAAAGGTTAAAGTGGGTGGCAGGTCAACCGGGTCAGTGACCCAAACTATATGCGGGCATGCTGTATCAAAGGGGTTCTCCCAGGGGCTGCCCATCCCAAAAGAAACCCCTTTTCTAAAAAAGATGCACAAGAAGGGTAGGTAAAATGCCCACCTTTTTGAAGCAGATCTTATCCCACAACATTAAGGCCCTCATATGTCTATGTAGATGGAAATATAAAAAAGTTATTGCTCCTAGAAGGTGGGAAAAAAAAAAAAAATTGTCATTAAGGGCAAAAAAAAACTTTGTAAAAAATTTTAAATTAAAATATAAAAAAAAGGGGTATTCAAAAAATTGTTGGTCATAAAAAAAAATGGATTCTTGCCCCAAAATCCGTAAAAAATTAATTTTTTGCATCAGAAGCGAGATAAGTTTATTACACCAAAATATTTTAAAAAAAAGGGTTTTTAGCCCCCAAAAAATCCACAAAAAAAAGGATTTTTGATGCCAAAATCCTTAAAAAAAAAACTTTTTTTTTAGCGAAAAAAAAATGAATTGCGCAAAAATCGTTACAACCAAAGCATGATCATTTTATTACAAAAGGAAAACAAAAAAGGACACTTTCAGTAAATTATATGTAGATTTAAATAATGTTTAACCTTTTTTTCCACCCACTATACGTGGGATTTTTGGGTCTCCGGGAAAGGGTTTTCATTGAAAAAATCGGGGAAAAAAACCGCAGAAAAAAACCGGAAAAAAAAACGTCCAGGGGTTTTCCCATAGACCCTTAGTAAATTTTCTCCCCGGTTTCGGGGCTTTTTTTAGAACATGTTGCAAAAGACGACCAGAAAAAAAAAACAAACAAAAAAAACGAAGCTCAGTGAAAGGGGGTTTTTTTACTTGAAGTTAGGGAGCTCTTTACATTCTTTTTTTCCAGCTTTTTTTTTAAAAAAAAGAAAAACGCTGAAAAAACAAACTTTTTTTTTTGGCAAATGTAGACATAGCCTTTTAAAGGGTTTCCCGTGAAAAGGGCCCGTACAATCAACCATTATGATTGTTTCAATTTTCCTTTGTTTTTTTCTGCCCTGAAAAAAGGGGCTGTTTTGTTTTTGTTTTAAAAGGGGGGAAGCATGGTTTTTGTTTCAAAATCTGAGAGACAAAAAAACTTTATTTTAAAGTTTTGCACCTTAACCTGTGTCTGGCTAAAAAAAAATGGACTCCCTTGATGGGAATCTGCTACAAATGGATATCTCCTTTAAATTGATTTGCTTTAAAAATTTAGAAAAAAAGGTAAATAAAAACTACACCAAAACATTTCAATTCTGATTTTTTCTCTTCAAAAATTTTTAAAACAGATCTTACCTCTTTCTTTTAACAAAAAACTTCCATGGGTTACCCACTTCTCTCTGTTCTTACGACTACAGCAGTGAAAGGTGGGAATGTTTGTTTTTCAAACCCGTTAGAGCTTGTTTTTTTTAAATAACAAAACGTGAATCATTTGTTTCACTACTGTTTAGAAAAAAATTCCATCATTAAAAGGGGGGTTTCCCTTTCTAAAAAAGTTAAACTTTCAACATGAAGGGACAGTTAAATTTAAGACTTTTTCTAAATTTCTTTTTTTAATAAATTTTTCTTTTTGTCATGAGATGGAGGAAAATTTTAAAAGTGCCCTGGTGGATCCCTGTTTCATTTGGGAACCCGAAATAACTCCCGTTTATTTTTAGAAACAGAGAACAGAGAGTGGGTGTCACCCCCGGGGTGGACTTTAGCTAGGCCAAACCCAAAAATCTCTAACAAGATTTTACCTTTCGTTTTCTGAAAAGATTTAAAATCTCTTGCCCCTTTTCAGTATAACACTCAGCTACTTTAAAAAAGACGCAAAATATGCTAATTACGCTATAGAAAAATACCCACCGGCCTGAGGAGATTTGGTGAGTGTAAAACTGCTCGTGAAACCCCGTGAAACGCCCTTTTTGAGAAAAACCCTTTAATATCCCTCTAATAGGGGTCAATCAATGCCCTTTAGAAAAACCCCCCGAGTTTTGAAAAGGAAGGGGTGGGGCCTAAGCTGGGTGTGATCTGTTTAAAAAGATGGTGTCCAATTTCCCTTTCCTTTAACAAATGTACAAAGTCTCAGCAAAAACTGTTTTGTCATTTTCAAATTGTGATCCACCTAAAATGCATATCAGAGACTAGATGTGTCATATATCTTTGAAATTTAATTGGAAATAAGAAAGCTATTCCAAATGTCTCAATGCTGATCAAAAGGGAATAAGCGTTAGTGGATTTGCAATCAATTTAGCAATAGAAAATCCAACCTTGTTGGATCACCTTATAACATGTCAATTCGCTGCAGCAAAACCGCATCTAAACATGTACCTGCATGTTGGATGCGCTTTGGATACAATTTTGGATACATTTTACACAGCAGTTTTGAACAACGTGTTCAAAACTACATGTGAACATATCCTAATAATTAAAAGTTAAGAATTTTAACATAAAGGAGTTTAGGCTCTAAAAGAATGACAGATCCATCAAAAGCAAATAAACAAATAAAAAATTTGTAAACAACAAAAAGTGGTTAATAACTTCATAAGAGAGAGGACATTTTTGGTCTCAAAGACCAGACACATTTTTCATTTTTAAGGGGTTTTCCCATCTTGCTGTTTCACAGAGCCTACTTTTCACAGCCAGCTTCAGGCTCCCTCTTCCTGTTCGGGCTGAGGGTGGTTCTATGTCAGTGACTTATATTTCAGCTGTGCAACTCCCAGCTGAGTCTGTAAGTTGGACATTGGTGATAAAGGGGTTTTTAACAGCATAGAACAAGACTGTAGAGCTCTAAAGGATTAAAAATTACTGATAAGACGCAGCACGGAGTGACATCACTATCCCTGCCAGGGCTGCTAGAGCAGAGAGAGGTAGTCAGTAACCTAAGTCACAGAAAAAAGAAATGACTACATAAAAGTTTACTTTTACTAAATTAGATAAAATGAACACTTACCCTAGAAAACTCTAAATCAGAAAACTAAACTTCCTAAACAGGGCGATTGCCTCAAAAAGGCTGTGCCGGAACCTAACCCTACCTAAGACCACAGAAGTCTCTAAATATACTCGAGAAATACAACAACCTTTATACAAAAAGCGGGCTAACTAACCAGTTATTGGCATTCAAAAAAACCTACAGTCTTAAAAATATAATGTTATCAGCGTGCTATTGCCTACAGGTCTCCTAACCTATATATTAAACTTGAACCAAAGATAGAACTCCAAAGGTAGTTTTAAGCATAGGTGTTGCAAAAATTTCAATGATCCTCCGCGTGAATTCCTACTCAAAGTACATTGTCATGTGGACGTAGTCTTAATTGTTTGCGACTGCATGGGTGCACATAGATACGGTAAATACCCATTGGCAGTACCCCAATACTAGTGAATGTGCCCCATGATGACTCCCAAAGATATGCCTCAGAAAACATTAGTACAGTCTATCAAATAAAACACAAAGCACCTCCAACATTGTCTTTACCAGTCACAAAAATAATATAATAAACTTTTAAGATTAAGCTGTAATTTAGGTGGAATGCAGGTAGTGATCACAAATTACACACTTACTACTGAGAATACCTAGACAGAAAAAAAATGTGGTTTCAGTGGTTTTCTCTGCAGAGTCTTATGGAACTTTACAAATAATGTACAGAACACAATTACTTCCAGGGCTCAGAGGCAAAGTCACACTTTAATAAAATTCTAAATTACAGTGAATTTGACTACTTAATAACCTGGCCTACTTTAAGCCTTAAGAATACAGTAGAGCAATTTTTTATTTTTTTTTATTTCATCACTATATTCTGAGAACTACTTTTTTATTTTGTATATGCATGACCATAGGAGAGCTTCTTTTTGCAGAACAATTATTGAATTGAATAACTTTTTTTGCTTCGGGGTCTTGGAAAAAAGATACATTTCGTCATTTTTTGGGGATTTGCTTTTAAACTGTCTGCTTTGCTTTATAAATGATGTGTACACCATTTTTTCCACTCTATAATCACTTTTTTGGAAATAGTTTGTGCACTGCAGAAATAAGAAGGGATTTAACATTGTTAGCACAAGACTAATATTTCCACCTTTTGCAATATTTCCAAATAAAGACTACCTCTACTGCCAATGCTACCAATAGAAAATCATGCAGTGCTATCAAAAAGGCGATCAGATTTAGGGCATGTCCCCACAGCACAGGTTTTCGGCTTGTTTTTCGGCCGGTTTGCGGTTTTTCAGACCGCCTGAAAAACCGGCCGAAAATGAGCACAATGGTGCTCTATGGAAAACCCATGCAGCAGTCCCCACTGCACGGGTTTTACGTCCGGCAATTTTCCGGACGGAATCTGTCCAAGCCAATGTGAAGGGGGAGGGCTTTTCTCTGCTCATAGCGAGGAAAAGAGGGGACGGCCGCAAAACAGGACAAATATCGGCCGATATTTCTCCTGTGCCGTGAGAACGCTCCCTTATAGTCCACAAACCTACTATATATACTATATACCAACAAATTCATCTCCAAAGATAACTGAATTCCAAAATGACTCACCTACAATAAATGCTGCCTAAAATTGTTATTTCAATTTTCACCACTTTCATACGTATTTTATGGTGAATTTTCTCATTATATTTTTGTTATTTAGGAGGTAGTAGATCTTTAACACAAAGTAGGATCGCTGCAGTGAATACATAAATTCAAGCAAATTCATAAATGTAATGCTCTGACTGTAGTGCTGCTCAACAACATATACTAGTACATGTTCTTATTAAACAGTGGCCAGACGTTGCTTTCTTTCTCTGACTGGACATTTTCCATTTAATCAGGAAACTGTAATGAGGACTGTCTCTTTATTTTAGGCGTTTGTGAAATAGGACAAAGGTTCTCCTTCAATAGCTGAATGTTATAAAAGAATGAGATGTTCCTCATTTGTATTGACATTCATATTGATCTAATGAATAAGATGTCTTTTTGTTTGTCTGGATTTATATTCAGCAGAAAATCCAGCCTATGTACTAAAAGGGGACCATTTTTTTACCGTTTCACCTAAGGCAATTAGGCTAATTAGCAGGATGTATAATGTTGATGTTCTACCTGGGTATAGAAATGAAAGGCAAAGTATATGCATATGTATATTACTTGTGCAACTGGATACTGCACAATTCATTTCTAGAAATGCATCTTTCTTCTCATTTGGAAGTATATAGAGTACAATATATATGAAATAATATTCAAAACATTTAATAGCCATTTTAATGAAGTGTTGTCTAGTCTCTCAGAGCTGTCACTCTCTACCACATCACATATTCTTTGAGACAGAAAAATAATTGGCCATTTTACGTTCTTTGATATAGGAACTCCACATGGATTTGCAGTTTACATAAATATGGAACATTTTTTTTAAAATCAAAAGACATTTCTAAGTTTAAGTTTTGGTAAGGTGTGTGTCGTTATTATTTATACAACACAAAAACCGATAAAAGAAAACATCTGCTCAATGTTAATAGGTAAGCTGATCCTATTATTGCTATGGTCAAATGATTCGTTGACAATATAAGGTTTTGTTTGTTACCATCTGCTAAATTTTTGACACAATTTTTGAATTTTTGTGCTTATATTATGAACTTCACACAAAGGGGTCCTTCAAAAAGCTGAGGTCATTTTATTAATAGGCTGATGTCATTAATTTTAGTAACTTATAATAGCTATTTCCTTTAGTAATTTAGTCTAGTATTGGAACTGGGATAGGATCTATACTATATTTCACCAGACAGAATGCTACCTGGAGTCATCACAAAAGCCCACTACTACCAAACAGGGTTGTCTCATTAAACAACTCCTTTCAGTTTATAGTTCCAGCAAACAGCTGATTTTGCTGGGGAGAGATGTGACCACCCTTGCAGCAGCTCTGATGTCCATGTGCCCCAATAGGGCAGGGATTGACTTAATTTATACATGTACTTTTATGTAACTTTTCAGGGTAATCTGTCATGTGTCTGTATATGGCACTCTTCACCATTTTTACAATTTGCAATCTGCATCTCTCGTTTTCAGAGTTAGCTGCTATGATGTCTCCCATTCTCGACACACACACACACACACAGATACTGCTCCTGCAGTGGGTCCAGTGCAAAAATGTCATAAGTGAGTCCCCCCCACCTTCCTGAACATAAAATGAATTCGCACCCATCCTGCTATCCTTGAGTCATTATTTTTTTACTTTTTAGTTGATATACCCATTTTACAGGACAAGTTCTACTTTTTAATTATACCACATAATGTACTGGGAAACCATAGAAAAATTTTCAGGCGGAATGTGAAAAAATGCATTTGTAACATTTTCTGTGGAGCCTTTATTTTTATGGAGTTTACCATGCTGATTGGGTGATAGCTCCTCCTCGCTCCATTACAATTTTTTGTTAAAATCCATAGCCTGAATTACCCAAGGGTCCATCACACCGCAAGGTTTTTGGACGGATTTTCAGATGGTTTTCGGATTTAAAAACTGTCTGAAAACCAACTGTCAACCATCCACATAGACTTTAATAGAAAATCCTGTAGTCCACACTGAACGGATTTTCTGCCTGACAGTTTTTTACACCCCCAGCGTTCCGAAAAACTTTGAACATGTTTAATCGTACGCCCGGTTTTCGAGTGGTAGATTTGCATTTGATTGGTTGAGGGGGATGGGCAAAAACTATCCCCCAAAACCATGCAAAAGACGACAAAATGCCGTTCAGATTCTTGGGACAGAATCCGACCAGTATTTTATCACTGCTGTGTAGAGGCACCTAAACAAATCTCCCCTGTACTGTGTACAGGCAGGGCTGCCATCAGAAATTTCAGGGCCCCATACAGCTGAAGCGTCTGGGGCCCCCCCGTCAACCACGCCACCATTGCCCCGCCCACTCAACAGTCACCCAACCCGAGGAAAAAAATGCAAGTGCGCCATTATTTTTGACTTTTACAGGTTATCAATATGGTGCTATTCTGTTACTGACTAGTATGTTATTGACCAAACCAGGATCCCCAGACCAATATGGCAAATAATATACTAAGTCCATATAATACCGCCGCATATCACTGCCATAATAGTACTGAACAATACCACCGTACTGTTAGTGAATATGATTCAATAAGACCGATATTACAGGGGTATTATATGGATAGATACAGGTGTACACAGTGGAGTTACATTAAGTGACTCATAGGTGACGTCTCATCTGACCAGTTGTTCACTTTCCCTTCTCTTCTCCATTCGATCCCATCTAGATGACTTAAGAGGGGCCCCGCACAGCTAGGGCCCAGGGGGGAGGGGGCACTGGGGCAGGGTGGGCTTCAGAGGGGCCCCAGAGGCTTCAGAGGGATCCTGCACAGCTAGGGCCCAGGGGGCGCTGGCATAGGGGCTTAAGAGGGGCCCCACACAGCTGGTGCCCGGGAGGAGTGGAGGGGGGTGACCCCAGAGGTTTCAGTGTGGTGTGCTGGGGCGGGCTGGGCTTCAAAGGGGCCCCAGAAGGGAGGTGCCCGACACAGCTGGGGCCCAGGTGGAGGCACTGGGGTAGGTGGGGGTTGCTGGGGCAGGGTGGGCTGCTGAGGGGCCCCACACAGCTGGGCCAGGTGGGGCACTAGGCATTGGGGGGCTCTGAGGGCCCCAGGGGGAGGTGCTGGGGCAGGTGGGGGGCTTCTGAGGGGCCCCAGGGTTTCAGAGGGGCCCCACACAGATGGGGCTCAGGGGGAGGCACTGGGGTGGGTGGGTTTCTGGGGGGGGTGCTGGGGCAGGGTGTTCTGCTGAGGGGCCCCAGGGGCTTCAGAGGGGCCCCACAAAGCTGGGGCCAGGTGGGGGCACTAGGGCAGGTGGGGAGCTTTCGAGGGCCCCCAGGGGGAGGTGCTGGGGCAGGGTGGGCTTCTGAGGGGCCCCAGGGGTTCAGAGGGGCCCCACACAGATGGGGCTCAGGGGGAGGCACTGGGGGGGGTGGGGGTTTCAGTGGGGGGTGCTGGGGATCGGTGGGCTGCTCAGGTGCCCAAGGGGCTACAGAGGGGCCCCACACAGTTGGGGCCAGGTGGGGGCACTAGGGCAGGTGGGGGGGCTTCCGAGGGGCCCCATGGGGAGGTGCTGGGGCAGGGTGGGCTTCTGAGGGGCCCCAGGGGTTCAGAAGGGCCCCACACAGATGGGGCCCAGGGGGAGGCACAGGGGTGGGTGGGGGTTGCAGTGTGGGTTCTGGGGCAGGGTGGGCTTGACTATCACACAGTGTTAGGGGGGGCCACGCTCTGAGTAACAGGAGAGCTCGATACATTAACAGAGCTGCAGCAGCCTCTCAGTCACTTTAGATCCCTCTGCTCCATCCTGTGATGGGATCGCCCCTCCTCTGTCTGCTGCTGGCTGGAGTCACTGAAGCTCCTCCCACAGGCAGAGAGAGAGAGGAGGGGCGATCCCATCACAGGACGAAGCAGAGGGATCTGATGTGACTGAGACACTGCTGTTGCTTTGTTGATGTATCGAGCGCTCCTGTGACTCAGAGCGCGGCCCCCCCCCTCACATTGTGTGATAGTCAAGCCCACCCTGCCCCGGTGACCCGGAGCCCCGGCCCCACCCCCCCTCACACCCTAAGCCGCACGGGCCCCAGTGGACGCTCAGCAGGCCCCTGTTCTGGCTCAGAAAGCTAGTTTGTGAAACAAGTGGGCCTGCTTGCAGTGGGCCACTTGTTTCACCGGGCCCTATACAGGAGTACTGGCTGTACCCCCTGTATGGCGGCCCTGTGTACAGGAGGGGGAGAGCCAACGTGCATGGAACCACACTTGCTGGCAGACTGTCACGTCAAGGGAGGTACAGTGAGCCCTGACTGGAACCCAGCCCACTGTCCCTGCCTACTTGACGTGCTGCCCTAAGCGGCAGACGGCAACTGGGCGACAGTCCCTGCGCTGCTAGAGTGCGGGGGGCCATCAGGAGGAAGAATAGTCAGACAGTCTGGGTCAATACCAAAACGGAAACGCCAAAGCCACAAATCAGAACAAGAGGGATAAACGTCAACAAGCCGGGGTCAAAAGACAAACGGGAGCGAGGTACAAAATCAGAAGACAAGCCGAGGTAAGTAAACAAGCCGAGGTCAGGTACACAAGTAAACAGCAATACAAATCACAGGAAAGCAAGGCAGCCAGGAAATTTCACAGGCGCAGCACTCAATTAGCAGGGAGTTTAAATGAGTTTCCCGGATACCGCCCCTGTAGTTGATTGAAGCGGCCTCCGGGTCCTCCCATTGGCTGGTGCGACACGCCCCCTGTCCGGAGTGGCTGGGCGTCTGTCACTCACAGAGCTGCCAGCAGCACATGTTTTTCTTGGTGGGGTTGCAAATCAGCTGCTGCAGCCTGTTGATCCCTGCAGCCTGAGCGCAGCCTAGCCCTGACAGTACCCCCCTTTTAGGAGGGGCCACCGGACCCTTCTCTGGTCTGGGTTTGTCCAGGTGAGACTCATGGAATTCCCTCACCAGGCGATCAGCATGGATGGATTTCGCCAGAACCCATGATTAGAGATGGGCGAATTTCTCAAAACTCGGTTCGCTCAATTCGCCGAATTTCCCGAAAAAAAATAACTTCGTTCCGAATTACTTCAGGATGAATCACGTTAAAAAACAGCTATTTCCAGGCTGCACAGAGCCTGCAGGGTGCTGTAGAACGTTGTGCCATGCTTAAATATGCAGAGGGAGCTTGGTTTGGTCTTCATACAATGTTGTGTTTTAGTATGACGCGCATGACTGCCGTCGCTATTAGAATCGCTTCACTCTAAAATTCCCTGGGCACTTAAGAGGGCAAAACTGACCAAAAAACTGAAGCGGGAATGTTGCCTGATAAAGTCATGCCAGTGAAAGCTGGAAAAAAACAAGCTGAGAGCTCAGGTGGCAACATTAGTGACAGAGTGTGGAGGTGATGGCGGCAGCCACAGCAGCATGAGGTTAGACAGTGGCACAATGACATTCTGGAGGTGGCAAAAACAGGAGTAGGCCACAGAGTGGCACAATGACAGAGTGTGTAGGTCACGGCAGCAGCCACAGCAGCATGAGGTCAGACAGTGGCACAATGACATTCTGGAGGTGGCAAAAACAGGAATAGGCCACAGAGTGGCACAATGACACAGTGTCTAGGTCACAGCAGCAGCCACAGCAGCAGCATGAGGTCAGACAGTGGCACAATGACATTCTGGAGGTGTCAAAAACAGTAGTTTCTGAAGATCGGTGGAAGACTTCAGGAACCTTTTCACAACCAGATTGAACACGTGCGCCATGCAGGGCGCATGGACCATCCCTCCTCGGTGCAGCGCGGACACCATGTTACTCCCATTGTCCATCACCATGGTTCCGATTTGCAGTTGGCGCGGAGAAAGCCACACATCGATTTCTTGCTGCATGACGCGGAGCAGTTCCTCCCCTGTGTGACTTCGTTCGCCGAGGCAAGCCAGGTGTAGAACTGCGTGACACCGCTGTGCCCTACACATGTGGTATGATGGAGCAGTACTTGTGGAGGCTGAGATGGTGGTGGTGGAGGAGGAGGAGGAGGCGGACATTGGCGCAGGAGCCGCAGTTTGACAACGTGGAGGAGAAAGCAGCGTCTCCTGTCCAAGTTGTTGGTGTGCCTGGGCCGGAAGCACATTCACCCAGTGGGCCGTAAAGGACATGTACTGGCCCTGACCGTAGTTACAGCTCCAGGCGTCCGCGCTGCCGTGCACCTTGGAACAAACCGATAAGCTCAAGGACTGGCCCACCTTCTGTTCTACATATTTATGAAGTGCTGGTACTGCCTTTTTGGAAAAGAAATTACGGCTTGGAACTCTTCATCTCGGCTCGGCACAAGCCATTAGTTTTCTGAATGGTGCAGAGTCCACCATTTGGAAAGGGAGGGACTGCAGTACCATCAACTTGGACAGGAGCACGGTCAGCTGCTGCACCTTAGGATGGTTGGACGCATCCTGTTGTCTCTTTGCAATCGCCTCCATGAACGACTGCTGGCGCCATGAGAAGCGAGAAGCATCTGGACGGGGAGATGATATCAAAGAGAAACAGCTCCCTTCTGCAGAGGTGGTGGAGCCTTGACTGGCTGCAATGGCATGCATGCCACTGGGCGCTGCTGCTGCTGTTGCTGCGGTGGCAGGATGGACCACCACATCTGAGCCACGTTTCTCCCAGGCCACCGGATGGTGACGCTGCATGTGTTGACGCAGGGCCGTGGTTCCAATGTTAGCTCCCTGGCCACGCTTCACTTTCTGCCCACAGATTCTACATATACCCATATTCGGCTCCTCCGGTGTTTTAGCAAAGAAATGCCACACCGCCGAGTATCGGATTTTACCGCCAAGCTGACGCCCTCTTCTCCTGTCATTGATGAAGCCCTTGCCTCTCCCGGGTCCCAAGTGCGGTCGGCTACATCATAATCTTTTTTTGTTTCATCGTCACTGCTGTCCTCATCACCGGTCTTGGTATGCAAAGGCTGACCCCTCAGAATATGACCTCCTATGCCACTCTCAACATCTATACTTTGCCGCCTACTGCAAGAAGCAGGGGATATTGGCCCCATTTCTTCGCTGCCAAGTAGCTGCTGACTGCCCTCCTCAAATTGTTCATCCTCGCTATATAGTGGCGCTGAGCCCAGACGACATAGTAGAACTCTGGCTGAGGGAACCGCTTGGGACAGAGGCGGGTTGAGGACGGGTGAGGGCCGCTGACTCACTCCCGGGCCATGCCAACTAAGGGTTGTGTCTGACGTTCCCATCGACTCTTGGCTGGGGTTATCAGATGTCATCTGGGAAGAAGTGGATGAACTAGTCAACCAATCAAGAACCCTTGGGTTGCTAGTCAGCACACGGCCGCTAGATAACAGCGGCAATTGTGGCCTCACCGAGTGACCCCTGCTGTGACGTCCCCTTACTGTGCTGCGACCTGGGCCTGGAATGTTTGTGCCTCTGCCACTCGCAGGAGAAGAGCCTGTCTGAAATACTGATTTGTCTAAAAAGTACAGACACTGTTTGATGAAGATATCTGTATATGCCAAATACACACCCTGTATTTGACTCCAAATGAACCCACTAAGAAGCTTGGGTAACCCTTGGATATAAATTGCGCTCCACAAATGGGCAGGAAAAATTGACTTGTATGTGCCGTTTAAAAACTCTGTGTATTTTACTGAATATAAAAGCACAAACAGGCTTAATTAACCTTCGGATATGAATTATGCTACAGAATTTCTTCTGTGGCGGTGAAAAACAAAGTTTCTTTACTGAGTACAACTGCAGAACAACGCTTAATTAACCCCTGGATGTAAATTGCGCAAAAGAATTGAGCAACCAAAAACTATGAGCTTTGTAGCGTGTTACAATGGCGTGTTTTCTACTCTACACAACAAGAGATAAAATTGTAATTAACCTTCGCTTGTGAATTATGCTACAGGAAAAATGTATTTTTTGGCGGTGAAAGACGGTTTATTTTAGTCACCATAGCAGCAAAACAACGCTGAAATAACCACTGGATGTAAATTGCGCCAAACAATTGAGTAACCACAAACTACTAGCTTTGTAGCGTGTTACAATGGCGTGTTTTCTACGCTACACAACAAGATCAAAAATTGTAATTAACCTTCGCTTGTGAATTATGCTACAGGAAAAAAAAATTTTTGGCGGTGAAAAAGATGGTTTATTTTAGTCACCACAGCAGAAAAACAACGCTTAATTAACCTCTGGATTTAAATTGCGCCAAAGAATTGAGCAACCAAAAACTACGAGCTTTGTAGCGTGTTACAATGGCGTGTTTTTTATGCTACACAACAAGAGAAAAAATTGTAAATAACCTTCGCTTGTGAATTATGCTACAGAAACAATGTCTTTTTTGGCGGTGAAAGACGGTTATTTTAGTCACCACAGCAGAAAAACAACGCTTAATTAACCCCTGGATTTAAATTGCGCCAAACAATTGAGCAACCACAAACTACGAGCTTTGTAGCGTGTTACAATGGAGTGTTTTTTATGCTACACAACAAGAGAAAAAATTGTAATTAACCTTCGCTTGTGAATTATGCTACAGAAACAATGTATTTTTTGGCGGTGAAAGACGGTTTATTTTAGTCACCACAGCAGAAAAACAACGCTTAATTAACCCCTGGATGTAAATTGCGCCACACAATTGAGCAACCGCAAACTATGAGCTTTGTAGCGTGTTACAATGGAGTGTTTTTTACGCTATACAACAAGAGAAAAAATTGTAATTAACCTTCGCTTGTGAATTAAAGCTACAGGAAAAATTTCTTTTTTTGGTGGTGAAAGACGGTTTATTTTAGTCACCACAACAGAAAAACAACGCTTAATTAACCCCTGGATGTAAATTGCGCCAAACAATTGAGCAAACACAAACTACGAGCTTTGTAGCGTGTTACAATGGCGTGTTTTTTACGCTACACAACAAAAGAAAAAATTGTAATTAACCTCGCTTGTGAATTATGCTACAGGAAAATTGTCTTTTTTGGCGGTGAAAGACGGTTTATTTTAGTCACCACAGCAGAAAAACAACGCTTAATTAACCCCTGGATGTAAATTTCGCCAAAAAATTGAGCAACCACAAACTACGAGCTTTGTAGCGTGTTACAATTGCGTGTTTTCTACGCTACACAACAAGAGAAAAAATTGTAATTAACCTTCGCTTGTGAATTAGGCTACAGAAAATTTATTTTTTGACGGTGAAAGACAGTTTATTTTAGTCACCACAGCAGAAAAACAACGCTTAATTAACCCCTGGATGTAAATTGCGACAAACAATTGAGCAATCACAAACTACGAGCTTTGTAGCGTGTTACAATGGCGTGTTTTTTTACGCTACACAACAAGAGAAAAAATTGTAATTAACCTTAGCTTGTGAATTATGCTACAGGAAAAATGCCTTTTTTGGAGATGAAAGACGGTTTATTTTAGTCAGTACAGCAGAAAAGCAACGCTTAATTAACCCCTGGATGTAAATTGCGCCAAACAATTGAGCAACCACAAACTACGAGCTTTGTAGCGTGTTACAATGGCGTGTTTTTTAACGCTACACAACAAGAGAAAAAATTGTAATTAACCTTCGCTTGTTAGGCTACAGGAAAAATGTATTTTTTGGCGGTGAAAAAACGGTTTCTTTTAGTCACCGCAACAGCAGAACAACGCTTAATTAACCCCTGGATGTAAATTGCGCAAAATAATTGAGCAGCCAAAAATGAAGTGGTATTTGTATTGTAAAAACGCTGTTTCTTTAAATGAATACAACAGGAACTGGCTTAGATCCCCCTTGGATATTCAATGTGCTGTGAGCAGATAGCATTAAAATGTATATGCAGCTGCATTGGACGCACACTGGACTTCAGATCCAATACCCCAAAAAATCAGAAATAGAACGTTAAGAGAAGCAGTCTCTGAGACAAGCTGAGACACCCCCCAAAAATCGCTGTATAAAAATCAGTTCTTCAGTAAGAGCTATTACAAGCAGCCGCGGCAGCACCTTCCCTAGTCAGTACAGTGAGAGAAGTGTGAGCTCCCAGTGTCGCGCCCGGACTTATATAGTGCGGTGACGTCACAGAATTCCGCCGGTCTCTGATTGGCTTCATCTCTGCACATGTCATGCAGGCTATGCCCTTCTTACTCCCAGAGTGCTTTGCCCCATGTAACGCAATGTGCTTGCAGACATTTTATCAGTCAAAAGCACACTTCGTTCATGCGATGTACCCCACACTTTTACTTCGTTCCGAACCAAAGTTTTCCTGAAATTCTAAACTAATTCCACTTCGTTAGAATCAATTCGCCCATCTCTACCCATGATCTCTCCTCAGGACCATACCCCTTCCAATGGACCAGGTACTGCAGTGACCTTTGGACCTTGCAAGAATCCAAAATACGGGCGACTTCATATTCTAACTCCCCCTCTATGAGAACTGGAGAAGGAGGTCTGGAGGGCGGAGTCACAGGCTGAATATACCTCTTAAGAAGTGAACGATGGAACACATTATGTATACGGATATTAGAGTGTAATTTCAGGCGATATGCCACCGGGTTTACTACCTCCTGAAACCCATATGGTCCTTCAATTCGCAGCGTGAGTTTACCAGAGGGAACTTTCAATCACAGATTTCAGTTGGATAACGTTACTTTATCCCCAACCGCAAACCCTCTAGAACACAGACGCCGTCTATCAGAATTTTTCTTCTGGACATTCTGGGTATGAACCAAGTTCTTCTGAACTTGGGCCAAGACTGTGCACAGATCTTTAATGATAACATCCACCCCGCTGTGATCAGACGTAGCCCTGGAAAATTACACATGCCTAGGGTGAAAACCATAATTACAGTAAAATGGTGAGGTCCCCGACGAGCTACTATCCTGATTGTTAATGGCAAATTCAACCAACGTTAAGTATTTTACCCAGTCTATATGCTGATTGGATACATAACAACGGAGTTTTTGTGTTACCATTTGATTTACCCTCTCTGTCTGCCCATTAGTCTCTGGGTGGAAGGCAGAAGAGAAGGACAGGGTGATACCCAGAGCCTTGCAAAGGGCTCTCCAAACTCGAGAAACGACCTTAACCCCTCTGTCCGAAATGATATTCTCTGGTAACCCATGAAGCTTTACAATGTGTTTGACAAAGAGTTCAGCAAGTTTTTTGGACGACGGTAACCCCCTTAACAGAACAAGATGGCACATTTTGCTGAAACGATCCACTACCACCCAAATAACTGTTTTGCCCTCTGAAGGAGGAAGGTCTGTCATAAATCCGTGGAGATATGTGTCCACAGATGTTCAGGTACAGGTAAAGGGCAAAGTTCGCCAGGAGGACGAGTTCTGGGAACCCTTGCCCGAGCGCAGACTTCACAAGATGCCACATAGGCCTCAATATCACGAGGCATCGACGGCCACCAGTAATTACGAGAAATAAGCTTTTTTGTGCCAGACGCTCCAGGATGCCCAGATAACACAAAATCATGAAATTCTTTTAAAACTCATAGCCGAAACTAAGTGGGGACAAAGACCTTCGAAATAGGACAGTTAGCAGGTCATATCCTGGTGGGACTTAACCTCAGTGGCTAAATCAGGGGAAATAGCTGAGACAACAGTCTCCTTGAGCAATATAGGTGCCGGACCCTCCTTAGATGCGTGGCTGGCACAGAAGCTTCTAGATAGAGCCCCAGCCTTCACATTTTTTCGATCCAGGTCTGTAAGTAACAACAAAGTTAAAGCGCGTAAAAATAATGCCCAACGCGCCTGACGTGGATTTAACCTTTTAGCACTCTCTAAAAAGGTAAGATTCTTATGATCAGTAAGGACCGTGACCTGATGCTGGGCACCCTCGAGGAAGTGGCGCCATTCCTCGAAGGCCCACTTAATAGCCAACAACTCCCGGTTCCCAACATCATAATTCCTTTCAGCTGAGGAAAATTTACGTGAAAAGAAGGCACAAGGGCGAAGGTTAGTCATATTAGCGGACCCCTGAGACAAGACCGCCCCTGCGCCATACTCGGAAGCATCAACCTCAACGACAAAGGGTTTGCTGTGATCAGCTTGAATCAACACAGGAGCTGATACAAAACACTGCTTAAGCTTTTCAAATGCATCTATGGCCTCAGGTTGCCAATTACTGAACTTCACCCCCTTCTTAGTCATGTCAGTCAAAGGCCGAACTAAGACAGAAAAATTACGAATAAATTTACGATAGTAGTTCGCAAACCCTAGGAACCGCTGCAGGGCCTTCAGAGATGAAGGGCGGACCCAATCGAGAATGGCCTGAATTTTACCAGGGTCCATACGAAATGAGTTAGGAGTCAGGATGTACCCAAGAAAAGGTACCTCCTGCACCCCGAAAACACATTTTTCAAGCTTGACAAACAAACTATTTTCCTTCAGGATTTGCAATACCTGTCGTACGTGTTTAACGTGGGACGACCAATCTTCCGAATAGATTAAAATGTCATCCAGGTAAACGACCATACAACAACCAATGAGTTCACGGAAAACATCATTAACCAGGTTCTGGAACACCACGGGAGCATTACACAACACGAACGGCATCACCAGATACTCAAAATGACCTTCAGGAGTGTTAAACGCGATTTTCCACTCATCCCCTTCTCGGATATGGATGAGGTTATAGGCCCCTCTAAGGTCCAACTTGGAAAACCACTTTGCTCCCTGGATTTGGTTGATCAGATCAGGGATCAAGGGTAATGGGTATTGGTTTTTTACCGTTATTTTATTCAGTTCACGTTAATCTATGCATGGATGGAGGCCTCCATCCTTTTTCCCTACAAAGAAAAACCCTGCACCCATGGGAGACACCGAAGGTCGTATATGCGCCTTCTGTAAGCTTTCTGCAATATATTGTTTCATTGCTAGTATCTCTGGACCAAACAGATTATATATCCTCCCCTTGGGAAACCTCACTCCGGGCAATAGGTCAATGGCACAGTCGTAAGATCTATGAGGGAGAAGTATCTCCGACTGTTTCTGAGAAAATACTGCAGCAAAGTCACGGATAAAAACAGGAATCTGCTCCATCTCAGTATTGCCCAGTATGGTAGGGAGACATCTGTCAACACACCGTTGTCCCCACTTGATTAATTCACCTGAATTCCAGCCAAACACTGGGTTATGTTTCTGAAGCCAGGGCAGTCACAACACCACATCAGCGGGCAGCCCCTCCATGATAAATAGAATACACTTTTCAGTATGTATGGATCCGACCACCATCTCCAGCTCAGGAGTACAATGTTGGATTGTGCCCCTAGCTAGTGGAGTGGTCAATAGCCACAACCCGTAGAGACTCAGATAGCGGTCTCCAAGGTAGGCCTAGACGTTTGACGAGAGACGCATCAACCAAATTAGCAGCTGATCCAGAATCTACAAACGCACTCCCAGAACCAGACAGCGACAAGTATGAAATCTTAACTGGTAGCAGCAATTTTTTGGATATGATAGGAAATACCTGCTCGCCTAGGTGATCTTCCTGCTGACCACCTAGGCGATGGAGTTTTTCTGGCCTGGTCTTCCGTTTGGAGCACTCCCGAACGCCGTGTCCATCTTCGCCACAGTAGAAGCACAACCCCTAGGTGCGACGAGTAGTCCTATGGTCACTAGCAGCAGTCGTGGAAGAAGCCCCCACTTGCATGGGCTCCTCTGGGTTTGCAACGGGTTTAGGGGTGACCATGGAGTGGACCACCGGAGAGGAAACCTTTTCCCGACGTCTCTCCCTTAAACGTCTGTCCAAACGAACGGCTAGTGCCATGGCCTCATCTAAAGTACCAGGGGAAGGGTAAGCCACCTACAAACCCTTCACATGATCAGTTAACCCTAATCTAAACTGGCATCTGAGAGCTGGGTCGTTCCACCCAGACGGAACGCACCAGCGACGAAATTCAGAGCAAAATTCCTCCACAGTCTTTTTACCCTGCCTCAAGGTGGTCAGCTGAGCCTCAGCCACAGCTTCCCTATCCGGGTCATCAAAAAATACCCCTAAGGCGGCAAAGAACCTGTCCACAGAAGACCCACTCCTGGGGGGGACCCTGAAGTAGAGACATAACCATCCCCACTCTTTGCTCCTCATTGCCCAAGGTACGTGGGCGGAGCCTAAAATACAGGCGACATCCCTCTCTAAATACCACAAAGGCCTTCCTGTTGCCTGAGAACCTGTCACTTCAGGAGCAGGAGAGTAATAGCAATACCTGTCCCTAACATTATCTCTCAGAAGCTTGCCCTATAACTACCCTTAAAACTGGGTAGTTAATACTATAGTTACAAAAGCTGGCATTATATCTCTGTGTCAAATAATCTAAAAAAAAATGGGAATCTAGCAAGAGAACAAAGAGTGACTTTTAATGACTATATTAACTATTTTACCATAGGCAAACTTAAACTCTATCACCTCTCAATCTATAAAAAAACTAAAACGTAACTTTTATTATGTATACCACTTAACCTCAATGCACACTATATTGTGCATTGAGGTTAAGTGGTATACATAATAAAAGTTACCTTTTAGTGTTTTATAGATTAAAAGGTGATAGAGTTTAAGTTTGCCTATGGCAAAATAGTTAATATAGATATCTCTGTGTGTCACTCTGTCTTTTCAGCCACTCCCTTTAGCCTTTCTTTCCCTTCCCCTCTATATAGACTTCTATAGACAGCATGTACAATGAATAATTATTTGATCCCCTGTGTAAGTTTGCCCACTAACAAAGACATGAACAGTCTATAATTTTAAGGGTAGGTTAATTTTAACATATTGATAATTAATTTTATGTTACTAATTCTACTGGCACCTTATGAAAAACTGTTTAGTTGATAATACATTCTTTAATTTTTCTGAGTCAATAATTACAAACTGCTATGACCCAAAAAAATGTGTATAGCAAAGTGCATGACAAGAGCTTGCAATGAATGAAGCAATATCATACGTGCAAAATGTTGCAGATATATTGGTACGACTGCTTCTCCACACGACAAGCAATTCCCGTTGGATTTACATACAGATTCTGTTTTCATAAACCCTAAAAATCCAACTGTAAACCATCCCCGTAAACCTTAATTGAAAACCCGAGTTGTAGTCCACACAACTTCAATTTTCTTGAGGTCAGATTTAAAAAATACTTAAAATATGTTCAATATTCCGCCGTATTTCAAGTCAAAAAGCGCGTCCAAAACACTTCTATGTCGGATCCATGTCCAAAACCCCAGAGAGATGAATGGGGCTCGTTTTCTAACTGTGAATCCTCTGGGGAAAAAAAACTACCTCAAAACCCACAAAGAATCCGATGAGGATTTCGGCAGTAAGGGCGCATTTACACGGCACAGGACACCGGCCGGTATTTGTCCTGTTTTGCGCCTGTCCCCACGGCCGCGGGGGGGACGGCTTTTCTCCGCGATGAGCGGAGATAACAGCCCTCCCCCCTCCCCATTGAGAAGCAAATCTTCCGTCGGGAAACCGGACGGAAGATTGTGCTTCCACAATGTTTTGCCGCCGGACCGCCGGCCGGCAAAACCCCGTCCGACGGGAAAAACCTGTGCAGTGGGGGGGCTGCTGCACAGGTTTTGCATAGAGCACAATTTGGTTTCATTTTCGGCCGGTTTTTCAGGCGGTCTGAAAAACCGCAAACCGGCTGAAAAACCGTCCGAAAACCCTTGCCGTGGGGACATGCCCTAAGGATGTCCTTGTTGTCTAGAGCAACCAATCAGAGCTAATCTTTCATTTTTTAGAGCAGTTTTAGTAATGAAAGCTGAGTTCTAATTGGTTGCTATGAGTAACAAAGGCAGTCTTAATGTTAGATAGTCTTAATAAAGGAGGCCCACTAATTCTGTAGAAACCGACGAGTAGAAATGTAGGCCGCAACACTGGAATGACTAGGAAGTTTCTTTTATTGAACAGTTGAACAATAAGTTTTGCCATACTATGCTTATTTTACACATTTAAAGGGGTTTTAAATGTGCCAGGACGTGCCTTATCTGCTAAGAAGCAATTGTAAACAAGTCACTCTGAGCTAAGAGAGCGAGGGACACAGCCAGAGCACAGAGCCTGCATAAGGGATCGTGTGAAATGTTCACTCAAATAATCAAACTACAACTAGTGGATTCTGTATACAAAAGACAACACCTTTTCTCCACAGCAGCTTGAAAGATTCTTCATGTTCTCTGTCATCAGATAAAGCAGGGATCTACTCAGATAATCACACTATAACTAGTGGATTCTCTATACTAAAGACAACATATTTCTACCCGGTGCCTTGAAAGCTTCTTCAGCTCCCTTTCATCAGATAAGAAGTGTTCTCTGCGCAAGCCCGGCCAGCAGCTCTTGTCAGGTCAAATCAAAATAGAAGCCTTTAAGTAACAAAGGGGCAGGTAAGGCAGCCTGTAGTTTCTCTCAGGCTGCAATTTTTGTAATCACATATATTTAGAAAAGTGATTAAATACCCATTTTGGAGGATCCCACGTCAACATTACATTGTGGCAAAACCCTTTTAACCGGGGTAAGCCAGGTACCTGGCTGCTTCAGTTCTTCTGCCAGGTTTTTCGGCGGCGCATGGGAGTTGCCATCCACACTCTGTGTCTGCGGCTTCCAGTTGGGTTCCCAGTGGGTACAAATCCTGGTTAGGCTGCACAGTGAGGAAACAAAATGGTAAACACAGCTGCATTTACAATCAGGAGGCCTCCCCTCAGCTACCACACTCACTTCTCTATTTCCCTAGAGTGAATACTGTCTGACTCCTCACTCCTTGCTTCCCAATCTTTTTCCTCTCTGGTGATCCTGCCCATTTCTCCAGGTTCTTACATTGTGGTGAACCCCAGTGTCCAAAATACTAACTGAGGGGCCCACCCCTACAAGTCCAAAAGAATAAACATCAAGTAGCAAGACCGTCCTCAGATACACACATCTCAATAACATGGCTGTTCCTTGGGGAAGGCAAAGCGGGCAACCATCTGGGACCTAAGATGCATTGAAAGAGGGAGAGCCCCGCCCACTCCAAGAAACAGTTCTTTTAGAGTATGTTCACACGACTTATTTTGGCGTGCATTTCGCTGCGTATTTCACCGCGTATTGTGCGTAATGCAAGGCGAAATGTGCGCCACAATTACGGTAATCCATAGATCTCATAGAGAGCTATGGATTACGCGTCGTCCCCCCGCGTGTACAATACGATCGTATTGTATGCGTGGAGGGTGAATTGACATGTCAATTATTTGCAGCGATAACGCGCCGCGAACAATGCATGTCAATGGGGCCGGCGTCCCAGCCGGCCGCTGTGCTTTGGAAATACACGCTGATCAGGGCATGCTTCCAATGCATCCGGCGTACGCACTGCAATACACCTTGTGAACATACCCTTACACTGCAGAACCTGCAGTGGGTTTGAGAGACCAAAGGACCTTTGGCATGTTACTGTGATGTCACCAAAGGTCGTTTGGCTCCAGCAACACCACACCATAGAGGAGGAGGAGCTTGAGCCAAAAGTTCAGTGAGCTGGGACGACAGCAGTGTACAGTATCTCACAAAAGTAAGTACACCCATCACTAGTGTTGAGCGATTACGTTGGCTATCGGCATCAGGCGATAGTCGATAGTCGGCCACCATCGATAAGGTTTTTCGATAGTCGATAGTCGATTTATCTCTGATGACCATTAAAGTCTATTGGGAGAGCAACAAAAACCTTCATTCTTACACCCAAAACAGGGCTGGAGAAGCTGGAATTAACAGCCACAACAGTCAAATGGGGTTACTGTTTCATCTTAGGCACAACATTTTGGCTATAAAAGGCCACAGAAAATAAAGTCACAAACCATTTTACTATCCCCGTCTTGTACCACAGCATGGACCCTTAAAACCTGCAATCACCCACAAATTTTTAAAAAGTGCCAGAAGGCCTTTATTATTTGAACCATCATTTTATTGAACTGGACATTGAATATCCCCTGTCCTGGAACGAAGCATGACCCAAAAAAACCCTGCATGACCCACAATTAAAAAGTGCCGGAAGAAAGTAGTCTTTGAACCACAATTTTAGTTGAACTGGACATTGACAAAACCCTGTCCGGGCCCGCAGCATGCCCCTTTAAAAACCTGTTCGACCCACAAAATTTAAAAAAGTGGCCGGAAAAAGGAGTCTTTCAACCACCATTTTAGTTGAACTGGACATTGACTATACCTGTCCTGGACCGCAGTATGACCATTAAACCTGTCTGACCCCCAGATTTAAAAAGTGCCGGAAAAAGGAGTCTTTCAACCACCATTTTAGTTTAACTGGACATAGACTATCCCTGTCCTGGGCCACAGCATGACCACAAAACCAACATGATCCATGCGGACGATGCTGATGACGACATTTGTGGCCGTGACTGGGAGGACGGGGAGGTAAGACTGCTGGATGCAGGTTCCCATTAACCACTGAAGGACAGATTGGCGACGCTGTTCGTTACTGAGATCCAGGGCCCTGACCAGCGATGACAGGCCTGACGGTCCTGCAAATGACAATCGCGGGCATGCGTGTTGTCGCCAGCACTGGAAGGAGCACCTTTCTCTCGTACCTCTACCTCCATGTCCTACCCCCTCTTTGCTCGCTTACACCTGCATTTCGCTCCATTTCAGAAATATAAAAAATTTGAGAAGGTAGGAATAGTTTTGGAAAGTCTCTTATTAAAAGACGGCAAATTAAAAGCTATTCTCAAATCCCTCTAATCAAAACAAAATTGCTGGATTAAAATTAACTGCAAGTGTCTCTATCAACAAATCTGGACTGGGCAAAAGTGCAAAAACACGTATCTGTTATGTTTTCTTATAATACTCGTTTTTTTTTTTGCACCTTTCAATTCACCTGTGGTTACTATAAATTTGCTTTTTTTCTGATTTACGTGCAATCTGCGTCAACGAACAAAGTTTGTAGTGCGCCAAAGTAAAAAAACCGTATCTGAAATGTATTTGGATAATAAAAGGTATTTTTTGGCCCCTTTATAAATTCACCAGTGGTAACTACACAATTGCTGGATTTAAAAATTTAACTGCAAGGTGACTTTTATCAACAAATCTGGACTGGGCAAAAGTCAAAAAACACGTAACTGTAATGTATCGGATATTAAAAAGGTATTGTTGGCACCTATCAATTCCCTGTGGTAACTACAAAAAATTGCTGTATTCAAATTTAACTGCAAAGTAGATCTATAAAACAATGCTGGCCTGCGCCAAAGTAAAAAATACACGTAGCTGAAATGTATTCGGATAATAAAAAGGTATTTTTTGGCCCACCTAATCAATTCACCTGTGGTGATAAAAATTGCAGTTTTTCACATTTAAGTGCAAGGTGCCTCAATGAACAAAGCTGTAGTGCGCCAAAGTAAAAAAACCCACGTATCTTAATGAAATTCGGTAATAAAAGGTATTTTTTGGCACCTATCAATTCACCAGTGGTAACTTACACAATTGCTGGATTAAATTTAACTGCAAGGTGGCTTTTATCAACAAATTCTGGACTGGGCAAAAGTGCAAAAAAACACGTATCTGTAATGTATTGGGATAATAAAAGGTTATTTTTGGCACCTATCAATTAAACCGGGTGGGTAAAAACAAACAAAAAATTGGCTTTTTTTATTACAAAATTTTTTAAGTGCAAGGTGCCTTCAATGAACAAAAGCTGTAGTGCGCCAAAGTCAAAAAAACAGTATCTGAAATTTATTGGGAATATTACAAGCTGTGCTGACTTGCTGGATTCTAATTTAAGTACAAGGTGGTATTTTCAAACAAAGGTGGAAAATGGGCAAATTGAAAATAAAACACCTATCTGAAATGTATACTGATAATAAAAGTGGAGTTTTGCACCTAACAAAGGGGACCTGCGGGTTACTAGAAAGATGTGTATCCTATACGTTCAGGCTGCCCCAATATCCAGGAAATATTTCAATAGAAACTTTTAAATAATAAAGCTATTGCAATGTCTACACAAAGGGTCTTGGTGAACTTTATCCGTATTCTTTTATAGAGCTTGTCTGTGTTCGCCGCAGGGGCCCCCCCCCCTCCCCCCCCCCCCCCGTGACTTTTACAGCGGTAGATGCTTTCCTTTAAAATTCTCTACCTAACTAATAAAATCTTCCAATCTCTAATCTAACTAAATTGTAAGGATTTACAGCTAATAGTAGAGTTTCTCTGTGAAGAAATATAATTAATTTCGCTGAGCTGTTTGGACACAAGCAGAGGGGCACGTCCTTTTTGCTCTGAGATCTGAGAGACACTGAGGCTGAAACAGGAAGGGCTGTTCTATGTAAAACGGGGGTCATGTGATTTTTCCAGCAATCGCAACCATACACATCCCCGTCATGACGTCGCACACCATCTCACCCTGCTCTATTCTGTAATCTGATTTGTGGCCGCCAAAATTACAGGAAGCGCCGAAAATGGCGCGATCTTAATAGATGATGCACAGATTTTAGCCTTAGCATGATCTAAAAATTTCGATCACCATAAAAACCTTGCCGATTTCAACTTTGTCGATAATAATCGCTCAGCACTACCCATCACATTATTATAAATATTGTATTGAATATTTTCATGGGAGAACACTGAAGATATGAGACTTTAATACAATGAAAAGAAGTCAGTGTACAGATTGTATGACAGTGTAAATTTGATGTGCCCTCAAAATAACTCAACACACAGCTTTCAATGTCCTAAGCTATGGCAACAAAAGTGAGTACACCCATAAGTGAAAATGAACAAATTGTGCCTAATTTGCCATTTTCCCTCCATAGCATTATGTGACTCATTAGTGTTACAAAGTCTCAGGTGTGAATGGGGAGCGGGTGTGTTAAATTTGCTGTTATCGCTCTCACACTCTCTGATACTGGTCATTTGAAGTTCAACATCGCACCTCATGGCAAAGGTCTGTCTGAGGATCTGAAAAAAAGAATTGGTGCTCTAAATAAAGATGACCTAGACTATAAGAAGATTGCCAATGCCCTGAAACTGAGCTGCAGCACGGTGGCCAAGACCATAGAATGGTTTAACAAGACAGGTTCCAATCAGAACAGACCTCGCCATGATTGACAAAAGCAATTGATTGTACGTGCTCAGCATCATATCCAGAGAGTGTCAAAATAGACGTATGAGTGCTGCCAGCATTAGTCTGCATGGCCATCATCCCAGAAAGAAGCCTCTGCTAGAGATGACGCACAAGAAAGCCCACAAACAGTTTGATGAAAACAAGCAGACTAAGGACATGGATTACTGGAACAATGTCCTGTGGTCTTTTGAGACCAAGATAAACGTATTTGGTTCAGATGGTGTTAAACATGTATGGTGGCAACCAGGTGAGGAGTACAAAGACAAGTGTTTTTTGCTTACAGTCAGTCATGGTGGTGGGAGTTTCCTGGTTTGGGGCTGCATGAATTCTGCCAGCTATGGGGAGCTACAATTCATTGAGGGAACCATGAATGCCAATGTGATATACTAAAGCAGAGCATGATCTCTTCCCTTCAGAAACTGGGCCACAGAGCAGTATTCCAACATGACAACTACCCCAAACACACCTCCAAGATGACCACTGCCTCGTTAAAGAAAATAAGAGTAAAGGTGCTGGACTGGCCTTAACCCTATTGAGCATCTGTGGGGCATTGTCAAACAGAAGGTAGAGGAGCACAAGGCCTCTAATATCCACCAGCTCTGTGATGTCGTGATGGAGGAGTGGAAGAGGATTCCAATGGCAAACTTTTAAGCTCTAGTGAACTTCATGCCCAAGAGAATTAAGTCATTGCTAGCAAATCAAGGTGGCCACACAAAATATTGACACTTTGGGCACAATTTGCCCATTTTCACTTAGGGGTGTACTCACTTTTGTTGCCAACAATTTAGCCATTGATGGCTGTGTGTTGAGCTATTTCAAAGGCACACCAAATTTACATTGTTATCCAAGCTGCACACTGACTAGTGACAGGGACAGCACTGAGGGCAGCAGTAGGATAGAAAGTTTTTGTGGCGATGAGGTATAGGTGGGGAGAATGCCAGAAAACAAGTTGTCTAGCGTGTCTGGAAAGGATGGAGAAGAAAGGAGTAGGTTAATGTCTCAAGTCAGAGAATGTGTCACTGTGAGTCACCATTTTTCCATTAATATGTTGATACAAATAAACTTGTCCCTAAATAAATTTATTTTTAAAATGTTCAATTCCTTGTGTTGATATATGAACTATGTTCGGGGAAGGAGACCCAATCATTAAACCTAGTACTGGGCCCACCAAAGTGATAAATACTGCTGGACGTGGACAGGGCATGTCGCAAGACCTACCTAATGATAATCTTCAGTAGCGATCAGTTCCCCCAATTTCCTTGCCTACTATCTGTAAGAACAGTGATTGTGCTTTCCTTTTGTCCAGTAACAATAGAGGACATTGCTGTGAGTACATACATTAGCCATACATTTGTACAATACATACAGTACAGACACTGAGCATCTTCATACTTGGCACTTGTGTTCCCACTTCCTGCCTAACAGAGACTAATGATCAGACGTCTGATTTGGACTTGGAATTCGATGTTAAATCTGCATCAGATTCCATGTCCAAATCCAGATGCAGTCCCCATCCCATTGATTTAAATTGGAATCCACCTATCAATGCAGATTACACAGAATTTCCCAATGCAGATTAGCCTGACTGAAATTGTATTCATCTGCGTAGAGAAATACAGTGGAATTCACTACTACATTTATACACCTTTCTGTGCACACTTTAGATGCTAATTCCTCATTGCATTTTCTTTGTCAGGAAAACCTGACTTGTGAACATATCCTTAGTTGAACATGGTAAAGGGGAAGGTGGGGAATTTTTTTCTGCCTGCCTTGAGAGTCCTTTAGCCGAGAAACTGTCTTGGTTCAGGGCCGTCTTTTCCTTTGGGCACACAAGGCAGTTGCTCGGGGGCCCCAGAAGCATAATGGCCCTCAGAAGTTGGAGGTATGTCTTGGGAATTAAAGGAATATAATCTGGATTTGCAGATTGGCAAGATTTATGTATATGTTATGAGCCTCCTTGCCTACGAATTAGTCTTGAAGATTTTAGGCTGTGAAAGGTAGATTTTATTTTTTTCTGTCCCAATGAAGGAGCCACTATTGAAGATGATGGCCTGACCCATCAGGGGCCCTTCATACCTATACATCTATTTTAACCCTGGTAATGCCAGTATTTTGGTGCTGGTCTGCTGAGCATGATTGGGGGTTGTTGGAGGCGTGGCTTGGTGAAATGTTCATGGTTTGTTTAGAGGCATGGCCTGGTGCCAAGTCATGTACTTGGGCAGGGCCCAGTGCACTACTGTGCCCAAGGGCCCTTAATGTTGTTTGTTGACACAGCTCTGCCTTGGTTAACAGTTGCAATCAAAATTAAACAAGCGACAAAAATGTCATTTTTTTGAAAGATTACAACATATATGTATATCTGAATAAGTATATGGAGTTGAGCTTATAGATTTGTTAGGAAAGAGCTCCAATCAGTCAGGAGTGCTGTAAGCCAACAAAGACTTTATTTATAGCAAGTCATATATGGAACCTTTCAAACTGAAGGACCATGTGCTGTTGTTGTACCAATCAACCTATGATTCAAGGTGAGCATAAAGACTACAATAAGAATGTAGCTAACAAACCATTCACACTGTATTCTGTCTTCTGTCACAGATATGTCAGTATATCACAAGAAAAAGTACTCCAACGGTAACTTGAACACCAGTGGGGAAGAATAGTGTAAACATAGTCTCTTATGGACTATTTTTACTCTATTTCCTTGTTTTATATGCTTTATATGCAGGTCACAAAAGTGTTGTAAACCAGCAGAAAATAGAGTCCAAAAGAGTCTATGTTTACTCTGCCACAATATCCTTTGGGGTACCTTTTTTCAGGGTATCCTCACACATACCTGTGGAGGACAAAAGGTCATGTGAACACACCCTATCTACAAAGCTATCACAGTATCACCCTACATCTCAGCCTTAACACAGCAGTTTAAGTAATTACTTCACACCATGTATTTTTTCTCCCATTTACCTACCAACCTTTGAGTGCCCTAATAAAAGTTATGTTTTGGAGTACTTTCAGTTAGAGATGACTCTTATTTGGAATTCTATAACAGTACAGTATACAGATGCGCACCTAGAGAGGGCTAGTTGGTTATTTGTCTCAAGTGCTGGGTGGTGTAGGGTAGTCTCCATTAAAGGGGATGAAATCGTTTCCCCTTTACTTCGGCTGAGCCCACACTTCTCTTGCTTCCCAGCTCTGTGAATGCAGGGGCGTTTCTTCCCCTCCCAGCTGGATGACACATCCCCCCTTCACGCTGGCCTGAGACTCCCCCCCTCCCCTTAGTCCACAATCACTGTGTTCTCCCCTACAGTCTTATTTTATAAGAGCTGTATACATACCACAGGCTGCATTCAATCTAATCTGAGCACTGATCTCCACAGCTGGAGATGTATTACAGCTTTCAAGAACGGCACAGATCGGGCGTGAAAGCAGGAGAGTTAGGCCCACAGGGTCAAAACTGTCATGTTTTCTCATTGTACATTCTGCTGCAGTCTGTTTTCTGTAGGTGTGGAAACAGAAAAATGCTACTGCCCCAAACCCTTTTGAGTCAGACACACAGCTCCGTGAATCGACCCGGGGGCTGTACAGAATGTAAATGAGCTCTCAGCTAGTGAATTTGCAAGGAGGAGGGATCAGGAAAGGGATTAGGACCCACACTGGATATCAGTGTAAATAAAAACACAAGATAAGGGACACTGTGAAACAAGGCAGCTTGCTAATGACATCCAATTGCAAAGTTGCTTTTTTCACTGTCCCCTTATTCTGAAGACCATTTAATGAAACGATAACACCCCTTTAAATGCAGATAGAAAGATAGCAATCCTAGTACACCTAGCTAATGACTTTATTGAGCACTTCCATACCTAGGTTTACATATATCTATATTTTAGGTAAACACATATATGTGTTGCAAGTGCAGGATAGTTACAAGCACCTCGTGTCAAACTTTTTAAAAACTCAAACAGCTGTTTTTCAACAATTATGCTTTCAATATGATTTAGAGGACCAAAGCTAACTCTGATTGACTGCCATGGTTAGAAAGGGCAAACCACTTTGGTACATGAGACCCATGATGTATATTACAATAATATAAAGCTCTGTCATTGACCCCTTAAGGACTACAATACATCTTTTGTCGGAAAGGCAAACATTAGCTAGTGAATGAATCAGGGACTTAGGTGTCTGATAGCCAGGACCATGCTCTAATGGCAAAGAGTGGACATACAATATAACAATGTATTACCGCTTGTACTGTGTGAATGTGAATACACGCATATGGGTCAAAAAATTAGGAAATCCTCCCTGGTTTCCCTGGAGTCTGTAAACATGTAACGATTATATAAGACCCAACAGTTTGATGACTGTAAAGCTTACTTTATTCCATATATATAGGTTCACAGAAAGAACAAAAAATATTCCCTTAAAATAATAACCTTTATTAGATATACATTAAAAACCCAAGATAACAGATATCTCAATGGCCTGAAAAAAAAAACAAATATAGAATTACTGTATACTTAAACACAGACCTAAAGTAGTTAACAATTAGTAAAAAAATAACTACCAAGGTATATATAGCCAAAAATTTGGTAAGGGGAGCATATATTGAAAATACAAAGTAGTTGGATAAATAAACAAACAACTATATTGTAAGAGATAGACTCACGATTTTTGCAGGTCTTATATGATTGCTCACAAATCTGAGAATTTACTTCCAAGAATGGGAGATAAAAAAATTCTAAGAGAATATGGACCAGATAATTAATAATAATACAATACTAATTCCAAACCCTATCAAAAGCAGAGCACCCGTCCCCCAAAAAGGACGACCCCAAACCCAAACGACGGTCACCCTAAAAAATTAAAATTTTGTTCACGGTCCCATACAGATGATCTTAAACAATTTTATATATATCTCTATACGTTCCATATGTTTTACAGACCAAATAGTATAGCAATCCGACGCGTTTCCCCCGTGTTCGGTTCATCAGGGGATGATAGAAGAAGACAGCTCAATAGTCCATTGATGCATGGGTGAGGGCCCTAAAAAAAAGTGACTAAGTATGCTCTTTAATATACTCAAACTCCCCCCAACATTGCTATAACCAATAGGAATCATCAGGTGTTTAGCTTACCTATACAAGAATACATGGATGACAATGAGCCCCACGCATGCGCAAAACGGGATTCGTAGACGCCGAACCACCATGTGTTCACCGCGCCAAAAATGGCAGAAGGGAAAACGAACCCGGACATGCACGATAGAACTCCTCGACGCTAAAGCGCCAGCGCTCACCGCGCCCCAAAATAATAAGCACCTATAAGGTGCAGTAAAAACAATAGACTGCGCCAAGTACGTCAAAAGACACCCACATAGTTGAATAGGTGTGCAAAAGGGTATAAATAAGTAAGGTGCATACCAGTATATTTATACAGTGTAAAAGGCTCCAATAATCAATTATCAAAGCCATTGTAGCCTCAAGGACTACAGACTTTCATATGGAGTGTTAGATAATATAATTACAGTTCTAAGACAGATGGTAACTGGTTATATAAAATAAAATGATATTAAAGGAGAGGGAAAAAAGTACACGCATACATGACACTGATGATATAAGAATATACCCAAAAAAAGGTATGATATCAAGGCCGATTACCATAGACACAAGATCCAAGAAAAGGATCAAATAATGAAGTTGAGTTTATAACATGATATATATAGGGTAGGAAGCTGATATTTATAAAAAAAAAACAGCCAAATTGAAGATATATAAACAGCCAAACTATTTCAGTTTTCAAGCTTTGTATTGAGTAAAAAGTTACAGCAGTAACAATTGTAGCGTGTTTCACAAAACTTAGGTAAATACCTTGACAGGCGCTCTGCGGCGTTCAGTTAGATCGGAGTAGCTTTAGACAAACCGGCCGAACGCTGCACGGATGCAACGTTTCGAGGGAACTCCGCCTCCTTTTTCAAGCATGCGCGTTGAATATCCCCTTCTCCCTTATATACGTAACGGCATTTAACCAATAGAGTGCTGTATCTATTTTAAAAACACTTTAAAATTCAGCTCCTCATTGAGTCCCTTGGGACTTCTGGAGTCAAGAGTCACTATCCAATACGTCTCTCTTTTTAGCAACTGCAACTTCACTGATTCCGATTCACTCCCTTTCACCCCCTCCAATACACACCACCTGAGATCTGGTACATTGTGGCGATGTTCACAAAAGTGCCTTGCCACTGAATTTTCGCCAAAGCTCTTAGAAATACCCTCTTCGCTGATTTGTGTTCATTAATGCGTAGCCTGATATTTCTGGCAGTTTGGCCCACATATATTTGTCCACAAGGGCATTTCAACATGTAAATCACCGCCTTTGATTCACATGTGAAAAAACCCTTTATGGGAATGCTATGCCCTTTCATTGGATGACTGATCTCTGATCCTTTAATAATAAATGAACAATTGGGACAGTTTAAACATGGAAAAGTTCCCTTCTTTCGTGGGCGTAACAGATTCTGTGTCCGCCCTTTTAATTTTAAATCAGAAGACATTAGTGTGTCACCAAGTGTACGACCCTTTTTGATGATAAATCTTGGTGGTTGAGAAATTAATTGACCAACTTTTTCATCATTTTGTAAAATATTCCAATTCTTCAACACGCATTTTTTTAATGAGTTTAGCATGATGATCATATAAAAAACATTCTATCCTCCTGTTTCTTATTTGCTAACTTCTTTTTTAGTAATTCACATCTTGGTATCTCCATAACCTCCTTACCTATCCTTTCTAGTTCTATTTTATCATAACCTCTTTCGTGAATTTTTTTGAACGTTTACCATGGCGGACATACAAATCATCTGTCAAAAAAGTCTGTCCCAGCCCGGGACGATTGTCCCTTGGGGATACCTCTAAAGACTTGGGGAGCATGAAAACTAGTTTTCCGTTCCACTTTTTTAGTGAACAATTTAGTTGTAAAACTTTCCTGATTCTTGTGTATTTCAACGTCAAGATACTGTATACTGTGAGTGCTCCTTTCCATCGTGAATTGGATGAGGGGTTCTTGTAGATTCAGAAATTCAAAAAACTTATCAAGTTGGGCTTCTGTACCACCCCACAATAGCATGACATCGTCCACATATCTCATCCACTTCACGATGTACTGAGAAAACCCAGACGTATATACATATTGATTTTCAAAGCTAATCATGTACAGATTTGCTAAACTTGGCACCGTCGGCAGCCCCATGGAAATTCCTTGTTACTGCAGGTATAGTTGAGATCCAAACCTAAAAAAATTCTTTGTTAGAATTATTTCTAATATCGTCATGAGAAATCCTATGAATGCGTTACTTAGCGTAGGATCTTCCTAAAGAGCTTGACGGACCGCTTTCATCCCCTGTTCTACGGGGATGTTCGTGTATAAAGACTTAGTGCGACATGTATGATCGGGCTTTTCGCCTGTTTTCTGGAGTAACCTGCGCCTTCCGGCCCGAATCCCCCTGTCGGACGCAGGGATGCAGTGTTAGGCGCAGCGTTCGCCACTTTCAGCTGCGCCTCACATGAAGGGGCGGGCAATGGGCGTGGTGTGGGCGCGCTGTAGGTGTTCCGGGGCGGGACGCGGCGCGCTTGAAAACTCCGAGGCATGTACGATCGCGAGTCGGCAAAGTGCGGCGCAGTGCAGCGCTTCCACTCCGACGGGCCCAAAACCTGGTTTATTTTGGTCTAAATGCTCCGGCGGAGGCAAAGTGAAGTGAGAACGGAACATGAGAGGAAACATATAGAAGATCGCAAGAGAAATCTCGGCGCTCCGCTCCGTGCGCAAAGGAGTATGATTCCAAAAAATCGCCTTTATAAAGGCGAAAAACATTCTCAGAAAAGAGCTTAAACCTCAAAAATAAAAACTAGATTAAAAAAAATCACTTTCCAAAATTCTAGAACGCCGCAATATCAAGAATTAGGATATTGGAAATTGCCGAGAAATACAGTAATTCAAATTCTGAAAGCTATTCTCATTGGTCGGCAGAAACCAGCCAATCAGAATAGGAGCGACAGTGAACCATTTAAAACCTATGGAGAACTATTGACCAATCAGAATCAAAGGCGGGACAGTTCAAAATACAGTAAAAATGCAGAAAAGAGCTGATTGGCTGAGCTAGCGGGGGCTTGGCTATCCCAGCCAATCAGAGCGCGAGCTACTTCTCCCATTGTAGTCTATGGAGAGATGGGCGCAATGCAATCTCGGCTCTCAGCGCCGTGCGGCATGGAGTACGAATTAAAAAAATCATTTTTATTAGTTGTAAAATATTCTCTGAAAAAGAGCTGAAACCTTCTATAAACATAAATCAATTAAATCTCTAACAACGCGTTTGTCGCCGAGACCAGCGCTACATAAGGAATTGGGATATAGAGAATTGCCGGGAAATACAGTAATTCAAATTGTTTTAAGCTATTTCTGATTTTGGGTTTGGGAATAAACCGAATCAGCTCTTTTCTGCCTTTTACTGTATTTTGAACTGTCCTGCCTTTGAATATGATTGGTCAATATTCTCCATATTTTAGAAAGGGTTTCCCTGTCGCTTTCCAAATTCTGATTGGTCAATTCTCCTCCCTAGGTTTGAATGGGGGCCCCTGTCGCTCCTATTCTGATTGGCTGATTTATGCCGACCAATCAGAATAGCTTAAACAATTTGAATTACTGTATTTCCGGCAATATCTCCTCTATTGCAAATTCCCCTTTTGTAGCACCGGTCTCGGCGACAAACGCGTTGTTAGGGATTTAACTACTTTATTTTTATAGAAGGTTTCAGCGTTTTGGTCAAAACTTCTCCATAGGATATAATGGGTCTTTGTCGCTCCTATTCTGATTGGCTGGCTTCTGCCGACCAATGAGAAGCGCTTACAGAATTGGAATTACTGTATTTCCCGGCAATTCTCTATATCCCAATTCCTTATGTAGCGCCGGTCTCGGCAACAAACGCGTTGTTAGAGATTTAATTGATTTATGTTTATAGGTTTCAGCTCTTTTTTAAAAGAATATTTTTCAACTAATAAAAAAAGATTTTTTTATTCATACTCCATGCCGCTGGCGCTGAGCGCCGAGATTGCACGCACCCATCCCCCCATAGACTACAATGGGGACAAAATAGCCGCGCTCTGATTGGCCGGGATAGCCAAGCCCACCGCTGGTTCAACCAATCAAACTCTTTTCAGCATTTTTACTGTATTTTGAACTGTCCCCCCCTTTGATTTTGATTGGTTCAAAAATTTTCCATAGGCTATTATGGGTCCCTGTCGCTCCTATTCTGATTGGTCGGGATAGCCAAGCCCCGCTAGCTCAGCCAATCAGCTCTTTTCTGCATTTTTACTGTATTTTGAACTGTCCCGCCTTTGATTCTGATTGGTCAATTGTTCTCCATAGGTTTTAAAGGTTCAATGTCGCTCCTATTCTGATTGGCCGGTTTCTGCCGACCAATGAGAATAGCTTGCAGAATTTGAATTACTGTATTTGCCGGCAATTTATAATATCCTAATTCTTGATTTTGGATATTGGAAAGTGATTTTGTTTTATGTATTTTTTATTTTTGAGGTTTGAGCTCTTTTTCTGAGAATGTTGAACGCCTTTATAAAGGCGATTTTTGATTCATACTCCGCACCGACATGTGGATTGATTTCTTGCTGTTTTCCAGCCTGTCTCGCATCGGAACAGATTTTTGGTGCAGTCTCTTCTGCGCCTAAGTCCCGCACTGCACCCCACACACTGGCGAGGCGCGGCGGACTTTTCCCCGCATGTATGAGTGCACTACCTCAGGCGGCGAATCATAGGCGCAGCGCCGCACTGCGCCTAAGTCCCGCACTGCGCCTCAAACACTGGCGAGGCGCGGCGGACTTTACATAGGATGTATGAGCACACCCCAGCGTCGACATAAATCAGGCGCAGATTTCGCCGGAAAACCGGCGGAAAGGTGCGCCCCGACATGGCGAGATTCATACATGTCGCCCTTAATGTCCAGGGTAACCAAAAAGGTAACCTGTGTCGCATCTACCATTTCAAGTGACCTAAGAAACTGGCCTGTATCACTAAGACAATGAGAATGTCGATTAACCTGTTTTTGTAAAAATCTATCTATGAAAATCGCGAGTGGTTCCATGATAGAGTTAATTCCGGAGACGATGGGTCTCCCGGGAGGTTTATTTAAGGACTTATGCACTTTAGGGACTAGGTAAAGGATGGGTGTTCTAGGCGATTCCTTTGTTAGTGTCTTTTTTATTTGTTCAGAAATTATATTAAGTTGGACGGCCTCATCTAGTGTATCTTGTATTAATTGCTGAATCTCCTTAGTCGGGTCTTTATCAAGAGGGAGATACACTTTACTGTCTGCTAATTGTGAATGTGCCTCATCAATATATTGTGTACGGTTCATTAATACGGTGGCTCCCCCTTTGTCTGCTTTTTTAAAAATCACTGTGTCATCTTGTTGTAATTCCTTTAAGACTTGCTTTTCTTTTCTAGTTAAATTATCGTACCTTCGTCCTCCTGTCTTTTCCTTAGAAGACCATCCCATAAGTACTTCCTTTTTAACTGTCTGTTCAAATACTTCTAACGCATTACATATAATATCTGGATCAAAACCACTTTTAGTTCTTAGCTTCCTAGGAATTAGACTACCCTCACTTTTTCTAGATCCCTCCTGTTGAAAAAATATTTTTAATCTTGCGTTTCTACAAAATGTAAAAAAATCCACCTGAAAATCAAACGGGGTTAGTGAAAAAAACAGGAACAAAATTGGGTCCTTTGTTAATTATAGAACTCTGAGCTGGAGTCAGTTCCTTGTCTGAGATGTTAACCAATAGGCCTTTTATGTCTTCTTCTTCGGCCTCCCAACATTTCCTTTTTTTTTTTGGTATCGTTTTTTCCTCCACCACTGGCGCCACGTTCGCTTTCTTCCTGGGACGTGGAATCCTCTAAAAAATCTTTTTCTTATACCATTTTATTTTTAGCATTAGATCTTAATTGCCTTGATGTTCCTTGTTCTGATTCATCGGACATTGATGCGTTATCAGTGCTGCTTCTCTTCTGTCTGAATGTCCTGAGGGCTTTGCAATTTTTGGAGCGTTCTTCTGCCCATGTATGGACACGTCCATGTAAGTAGTCTTTCATATCACGTTCAAGCTTCTTAAGCTTAATCTGCATTTGTTGTATTTTAAACTTATTTGTAGTTATTTGTATTTCTTGTTGAGATATTTTAAATTGTTCCAACGGTACTTGCTTCTTAAATTCCTCCTCTATTAAGTTCACCCCTTATTTCACATTGGTCATCGAGAGTTGAACATGTTGGATTGTGAGATACATCAAGTCCATAGAGTACCTATTACTCAACGCGAACCATCGTTCTTTGTATTTCATATCATCAGGTAATAATATTGGTTGCAGTGGTGATCTTAACCCTCTGGGGATTCTTTTGGTTTTGATGTACAGTCATGGCCAAAAGTTTTGAGAATGACACAAATATGATATTTTCACATGATCTGTTGCCCTCTGGTTTTTATGTGTGTTTGTCAGATGTTTTTATCACATACAGAAATACAAGTGCAATCATATTATGATTAACAAAAGCTTTTATTGACAGTTAGAATGAGTTAATGCAGCAAGTCAATACTTGCAGTGTTGACCCTTCTTCTTCAGGACCTTTGCAATTCTCCCTGGCATGCTCTCAATCAACTTCTGGACCAAATCCTGACTGATAGCAGTCCATTCTTGCACAATCAATGCTTGCATATTGTCACAATTTGTTGTTTTTTGTTTGTTCACCCGTCTCTTGATGATTGACCACAAGTTCTCAATGGGATTAAGATCTGGGGAGTTTCCAGGCCATGGACCCAAAATCTCTATGTTTTGTTCCCTGAGCCATTTCGTTATCACCTTTGCTTTATGGTAAGGTGCTCCATCATGCTGGAAAAGGCATTGTTGATCACCAAACTGCTCATTGGACGGTTGGGGGAAAGTTGCTCTTGGAGGACATTCTGGTACCAGTCTTTATTCCTGGATGTGTTTTTAGGCAAGACTGTTAGAGAGCCGATTCCCTTGGCTGAGAAGCAACCCCACACATGAATGGTTTCTGGATGCTTTACAGTTGGCATGAGACAAGACTGGTGGTATCGCTCACCTTGTCTTCTCCGACAAGCTGTTTTCCAGATGTTCCAAACATTCGGAAAGGGGATTCATCAGAGAAAATGACTTTACCCCAGTCCTCAGCAGTCCACTCCCTGTACCTTTGGCAAAATATCAGTCTGTCCCTGATGTTTTTTCTGGAGAGAAGTGGCTTCTTTGCTGCCCTCTTTGACACCAGGACTTGCTCCATGAGTCTCCGCCTCACAGTGCGTGCAGATGCACTCACACCTGCCTGCTGCCATTCCTGAGCAAGCTCTGCACTCTTGGTAGCCCGATTCCGAAGCTAAAACACTTTTAAGAGACGGTCCTGGCGCTTGCTGGTCTTTCTTGGGCGCCCTGGAGCCTTTTTGGCAACAATGGAACCTCTCTCCTTGAATTCCTTGATGATGCGATAGATTGTTGACTGAGGTGCAATCTTTCTAGCTGCGATACTCTTCCCTGTTAAGCCAGTTTTGTGCAGTGAAATGATGACTGCACGTGTTTCTTTAGAGATAACCATGGTTAACAGAAGAGAAACAATGATGCCAAGCACCAGCCTCCTTTTAAAGTGTCCAGTGGTGTGATTCTTACTTAATCATGACAGATTGATCTCCAGCCCTGTCCTCATCAACACCCACACCTGTGTTAATGGAGCAATCACTGAAACAATGTTAGCTGGTCATTTTAAGGCAGGCCTGCAATGAAGTGGAAATGTGTTTTGGGGAAAAAGTTCATTTTCTAGGCAACTATTGACTTTGCAATTAATTGCTATTAAGCCGATCACTCTTTATAACATTCTGGAGTATATGCAAATTGCCATTATAAAACCTGATGCAGTAGACTTTGTAAAAATTAACATTTGTATCATTCTCAAAACTTTTGGCCATGACTGTATTCTGTTAAAGTTGTTGCATGCAATGTAAGAGTAATTTCTTTCTTTTTTATAGCTTCAAGGCGTTTAGGATAGTTGACGCCTTTCTCTTTAACCATTTGGTCCCAATCAAGCCGTGATTGCTGAACTTGTTTCAAAATCTCTGTACGTTCTGAATCAGAGAAAGAAAACATATCTGCCCGGTTGCCCGTAATTTTAGCTAACTCCTCAAAAGACATCTTGAATTTCATTCTTTGTATCTAGGCGGTATAGGGAGTGGCAGTCCAATATAACAATGTATTACCGCTTGTACTGTGTGAATGTGAATACACGCATATGGGTCAAAAAATTAGGAAATCCTCCCTGGTTTCCCTGGAGTCCGTAAACATGCAACGATTATATAAGACCCAACAGTTTGATGACTGTAAAGCTTACTTTATTCCATATATATAAACAGCCGAACTATTTCAGTTTTCAGGCTTTGTATTGAGTAAAAAGTTACAGCAGTAACAATCGTAGCGTGTTTCACAAAACATAGGTAAATACCTTGACAGGCGCTCTGCGGCGTTCAGTTAGATCGGAGTAGCTTTAGACAAACCGGCCGAACGCTGCACGGATGCAACGTTTCGAGGGAACTCCGCCTCTTTTTTCAAGCATGCACGTTGTGTATCGCTTTCTCCCTTATATACTTAACGGCATTTAACCAATAGAGTACTGTATCTATTTTAAAAACACTTTAAAATTCAGCTCCTCATTGAGTCCCTTGGGACTTCTGGAGTCAAGAGTCACTATCCAATACGTCTCTCTTTTTAGCAACTGCAACTTCACTGATTCTGATTCATTCCCTTTATTTCCTTCCAATACACACCACCTGAGATCCGATACATTGTGGCGATGTTCACAAAAGTGCCTTGCCACTGAATTTACACCAAAGCTCTTAGAAATACCCTCTTCTCTTTTATGTCTATAAAAAAAAAGGGGGCGGAGTTCCCTCGAAACGTTGCATCTGTGCAGCGTTCGGACGGTTTGTCTAAAGCTACTCCGATCTAACTGAACGTCGCAGAGCGCCTTTCAAGGTATTTACCTATGTTTTGTGAAACACGCTACGATTGTTACTGCTGTAACTTTTTACTCAATACAAAGCCTGAAAACTGAAATAGTTCGGCTGTTTATATATATATGGAATAAGGTAAGCTTTACAGTCATCAAACTGTTGGGTCTTATATAATCGTTGCATGTTTAAAGAGTGGACATACCTCAGATCTGAACTGTTTAACCCCTTAGATGCCGCAGTGAATAGTAACCATTATATTTACGTGGTTTTAGAGGGAGGGGTTCCTTTTCTGGCCCCATTGGCACTCTCTGTGATGTGTTCCCAGGGAGCTCATGGTTTAATATGGTAGCCAAGGACCTACTGAAGGCTCCTGGGTCTGCCTTCTGTGTATGTATTTTAGACCCTTCCAAGCTTGGGTCCAGTAGGATGCCTACCAGTTTTACACTGACAGGTATAATATAATGCACTACGCAAGTAATGTGGTGTATTATATGAGCAATCAAATGGCTGCATGTTTAAGTCACTCCATGGGAATAAACAATAAGGGTATGTTCACACTGCATTTTTGAGCCATTTTTAGCACGTTTTATGCACTGAAAAATGGCCCAAAATCAGCCTCAGGCAAGTTTCAAGTCTTCCTTCATTGACTATAATGTAAAATACGCCTTGTTGTTCACACGAAGCGTATTTCACATTGCGAGCCGTTTTTTGGATGCAATTATGGCCATAAACATAAGTGCCGAAATTTCTTGAGGCGTTTTGCGCTCGTAAAATCTCATAGGAAACAGTGGGGATGGGATTTTTCAAAATGCGCTTCAAAGTACACTCAAAAATACTCTTTAAAATATGCCTCTAATCAGACATTTTTTGAAGCTGATTTTGAAGTGTAAATTTATACTTAAAAAAATACTGTGTGAACATACCCTAATAATAAAAAAGTTTAAGAAATAATTAATAAAACAGGAAAACATATTAGCAAATAGCATTTTTCTATAACAAATTCCCTATCTACATAAAAAATAAATACATAAAACCTATACATAATTGGTAACGCTGCAGCTGTAACAACCTTAAAGGGGTTTTGCCACGATCTCATCTCATACCTCCTGCATCCAGCTCTTCAACTCTGTGTGCTCAGAAGGAGGCGTGTGTGATTTGTTTGAATTGCATTTCATGTAACCCAGCAGTCTGACATCACCAGGCCTTTCCTCTCTATAGTCAAAGAAAGGTCTGTTTATGTAAAGAGCTGTGAGTAGTTACAATGTAGATCAGAGGTAAAACTTTTGCCTCCGGGCACAATGGTCCTCGGTTCAAATCCCTGCAGGAACCAAACCTATGGATTTTATTTCTCTTTATCAATGAACATACCTGATTGAGGTTTCTTTTCTTTATTTATTTATTTGCACTGTTTGACTAATTACTACAAAGTACAGAAGTAGAATGACAGCACCTGGGGTTTGAACACTCAGTAGCTGCCTGTGAGGAGAGGTGATGTCTGGGCATGTGCAACCAGGACTGAAAAGCTCTCAGCCCTGGTTGTATCCGCTGAAGACGAGCTGTAAACAATAGATCACTAAAGGAGCAGCTAAGACAAAAACGGTCCAGAATCTTTAATAATGAAGAATGGTGAAAATGTTTATTATTTAATTTATAACTTCCCACATCAACTTTACTTTGTGGCAAAACTCCTTTAAGTATAAAATTATCACATTATCTCTCTCTCACAATGAACAGCGTAAAAAACTGAACACAAAAATAATCCCAAAATTGCATTTTTTTTTGCTAATTATCTCTCCCCCCAAAAAAAAAAAATTAAAAAGTCTTATGTAGTCAAAAATGATAACAATAAGAACTAAAGGCAACATATATGAACGGGGTTATGCCAGTATTCTGGAGGCCTTTCAGCCAAAAAACTGTTGAACCCCTGTTCTTTAGATGTATGAGCAGGAGCACTCCGAAATTAGGCGCATTATGCAGCACCTGTGGCACTTTGTAATGCTCCTAAGATGTGAAGGCATTCTGGAGGCGTGTTGCACCACAACCATATGATTCTACTGTACACATTTATGACTGTAGAATGGCAAAACGGGCACATTACTGCTGGAACAGCCAGGCGAAGTTACAAGTGGTCTACCTGAGCCTAAGTTAATGTTTTGGAGCTAGAAAGCGCTAAATCTCTGACCTGTAGTAGAACAGGTTCATAAATTCAGGCGCAATCTACACGACTAATGCGCGCAATAAAATTGCTGTCTGGACGACAAAGTTCGTACATGTCTACCTAAAAGTTACCCTGCAAAAAACAAGCCCTCATATAGATTTATCAACAGAAAAAGAAAAATGTTATAAGTCTTGGAATACGAAGACACACAGGTGAAATTTACTACTTAAAAAGTATTTTTGTTGTGCAAAAGAAAATAAAAAAAAATACAATTATGATGTTGCCATAATTGTACTGACCCATAGAATAAAGTTATCACAATATTATCATATGAATGGCGTATATTTAAAATACAAAAAAAACAGTGCGAATTAATGTTTTTTTCGTCCTTATAAAAGAATTAAAAAAAAGTTATATGAAAAAAAAAAAAAGTTACTGTTTTTTTAAATGCAATTGAAAAAAAGGGAAAAATTTTGAATGGTCCTTACGGGGTTTAAAATGGGGTATTTAATAGCAGGTAAAATAAAACCACATACCCCAAATGAAGTCAGGAAAAGGAAAGGGAAACTATGAATATGTGCTCTTAGTATTACTGTGAACTTTTTACTTCTGAGTTCTCATGATATTACAGTGATGATGCATAATACTACAATGTAACTTGCCTTCCCTTTTTATTGAGAAATTAGTTTCTTGGAAGATAGCGAACACCACGCATTTACCTGAAGTAATTAATATGCATAAACATTATTACTGTCTCCCAAGTAATTTGTATATATGGAAAAAGTAGGTGACAAAAATATTGCCTTAAATATTGATTTAGGCAAATTTTAGTCATACTCTACTACATCTTGGTCTGAAGAATAAGTACAGTATCCTCACACTATGTAAAACAAGAGCCCCAGTGTAAAGGACACGTCTACTTTAAAAGGCACTCAAAAATTTTGACCCTTCAGGCCTCTATTAAGGACTGTGTGATCATCCATGGTCTGTCGCTCAAGTCAGCGGCCATTTTAAATGCTATTATAAAGATATGTATCTAGAAAAATGAGGAGAGTTTATGAGACTCAGAAGATCTGTCATGGTAAAAGGACAGGAGTTCAAAAAAAAGGGTCTCAACAGAGAAACTCAACTAATCATGAGAGCTAGGACAAAGCTTTTCCAGGAATAGGAGAGAAGTCCCACAAAAATTTAAAACCCCAAAGCATATAGGACAAAAAAATCCCACCAGAGAAAGGGAAACCTCCCTATCTAGGTTATCAAAAGTTAATTCGGGGGTCAAGCCTGAGAGATAGGGCATTTCCCACAGCAGTAAAAAGGGAAAGGTACTTGGAATAAAAGATAGTGTTACAGGTGTGTCTAGGAGATAAAAAGAAAGGGGAAAAAAGGGAATGAGCAAAGGTCTCCCCCAAAAAACCCCAATTCGAATTGTGGTGGTGGAACAATATGGAAGTCGGAAAGGGAAAAAGGACAGATAAAAGAGCTGAAATTCACATACATTTGCCCCTCTCTAGACTGGATTTCGTGGTGTGGTTTTAGTGATTATTTTAAACTTGTGCTCCTGACAAAAGTTATGATCCCTGTCTAAAAGCAGGTTTCATTAATGGATTGCTGAAAAAAAAGTACAGGAAGAAGGGTAAGATGCCCACCCAAAACCCATTAATCCTTCCTAAGCAAGCAGTTTTCTTGTGTAGTTTTTAAAGCCATTGGTTATTTTTTTTAAATCTTTTTATCCCACGGGTCCCATTTTGAAAAAAAAACTTATACTCACCATAATCATATTCACCGGGCTTCGTTTCCTTCTTGCTTTTTCAGAATGAGTATCCCCCACTGCAGCCATGATGCTGCGCGGTCTTGTGCCATCCCTGATATCATTCTATAAAAAAAATTTTGATGCAGGGGAAAGGGCAAAGAACGTGGGGGCTGGCCCTATCTTAAGCCCGTAGGACAGAAAACTGCATATATTTTTAGTTTTTAACTGTAATGCGCCCCAAAAGAAAATGCTTAAAATATTAAACTGATGTGGTGCTTTTAATAGATGACATGAGAGCAGGAGTGTTATCTTTAAGTGCGAGAGCTGCAGAGCTCCTAGTAAACAAAAAAGAAGCTTATTACTTGTTTGAGTAAACAATGTTCTCAAACCCGGCAGTCCGACCTGTGGTGAATTCACGTGCTTCAGATAGACAGAGCAGAGAGAGAAGGGAAAAAGCAGGTGGTAAATAGAGAATCCAATGTGCGCTCGGTGATAAAATCTTATCCTCAAAAAGCCAAAAAAAATAAAGCAAAATTTTTTTTTAAAAAAATTTAAATTAAGGTCTCTACATGTTTAAAGTTAAATTTTTTGGAGACAATCATTTAACTCTTTTGGGGGATGTAAATTCTAGAGCTAGAAATTTCCACTGGAAATTCTTTCACTCTTCCATGAGGACTCACAGAGAGGGGGTGTTAAGAATTGCGCTTCTCCCCTTCCCTTTCTCAATAGGGTTTAGGGCTAAAGACATGCTTGGTCAGTCCAGCACCCTTTCCCTAGAGAAGCCCCGTTCTGAAAGGAACCCGTCTTTTAAAAACCCGAATGTAAAGGGATAACACCAAATTTAATACACTGCTCCCCATCCACCTGGAAACTTGAAACATAACAAGTATTGACACCGTGAAGGAAAAAAAGGCAAATTTGGGTACGTTTGGGGATTACTTTTTTTTGCCCGCAGTTTAGACATTTATGAGGGGTGTGGATTTTTTTGAGGGGGACATCAAATTTACACTCTTATATTTGCTGTACACTGACTACTTTTATTTGTATAAGTGTCACATCTTCGGTTCAACTATATTCAAATATATTCAATAAAAAAAACGTATCCATTAGGTTTGGGGAATAATGGCACTTTTTTTTTCGACCCCAAATGGTAAAGCCCCCGGGGGGGCAAAAAATTTATGCCCCCACACAAGAAGGACCTGAAGGCTGAGGAAGGTCAAAAAGGGATTGTTACACTCATTTGAAGCCTCTTACAAAGGTTGAAGCATGTGTCAGAGTGGTTTTGGAGATGCTTTTTTTGATTGCTATTGATACAGAGCAGCGTATGATTGTTGTATACCCCCAAATTAATTTTGTGTTGGTGGGAAACGCTTGGAGCCCGGTTATGTTGTGATATGCACTTGGCCCTTTCCCGCCATTTTTTTTTCCAAAAGCGACAAAATCTTTGAAATAATCTCTGAATGGAGACTTAATCCCACATGTAAACATAGCTTTATTATGTACACAGAAAAATACCCCATTTTACATTTGGACAATAAGAGTTTTTTTTAATTAGAAAGAGTAGGAGTTGTGAGCAGGGCAAAGATACGACATAGTTCAAGAAGGCACCCAGTGGAAATTTACAGTCTCCCACATGTCCCCAACTGCAGACATGAAACTTTAAACTATCAATACACCTACATGCATCATCTCACTGGTATCCCTCGACCAATTTAAGCTTCACTTCTAATCCCCCCAAAATGTGTAGGAGCAAAGAAACCCTTAAAGTTTTTGTGTTCAAAATCATAGCAAGGCTGCAACAAAAAAAAAAAAAACACGTTCTTCACCACTGGGTGTATTTTATTTTTTTGGGATCTGTGTCAAGGTTGGGGGTTTTCCCTTTCTGAATACTCGGACATTAATTTTTTTTAAGAAGTCAGTTAACCTGCAAAAATAACAATGTTTGTCAGCACAAGAGCAGGTACACAATGTAAAGAATTCTACAATGATGATTCTTTTATCTCCTTCAGATTATTAAAAATTCCGTACCTATCAGAGGTAGGGTGTAATAGGCAAGCTGTAAGACATTCTTGAAGGGCGAATCGATTCTAAAGAAGTTGAATTCGTTTAGAAATTAAGGAAAAAATTGGTTTTTTTTTTTTTTTTTCCCTTTTTTTTTGGGGGAAAAAAAACTTTGGGGTACTTGGTTCCCGGGGGAAGTGTGCTTTTGATTGATAAAATGGGGTTTCGGCACATGGCGTCATGGGGGGAAAAAACACTCTGGGGGAAGAAGGGCATAGCGCATGCATGTGGAGGTGAAGCCAATCAGGCCGGGGGTTTCTGGACGTCACCGCATATATAAGTCCGGGCCGCGCCGGGAGCTCCATCCCCTCACTGGTCATCAGGGGAAAATGCTGCCCCGGCTGATAGCTTTATGAAGAATTTTTTTTATTTGCGATTTTTGTGGGGTGTCTCAGCTTGTCTCAGAGACTGTTTCTTAAAGTTTTTATTTCTAATTTTTTGGGGTATTGGATTTAAATCCAGTGTCGTCCACTGCAGCTGCCATTAATACCC